>MJUU01022090.1:3667-17201 GCA_002080025.1 Modiolus philippinarum
TCAAGCGTAAAATATAGGTCAAAGCCACCTAACTGTCAATGTTTTGGGTAGTACTCATCAAGGCAATTAATTTGATGAAACATCATATTGTTATAATGCATAGTTTTTGAGAAATGGACTTTAACGCAAAATTAAACCAAAGTCACTCAAGCGTAAAATGTAGGTCAAGGATCCCTAATTGTTGGTGGATCTGTTAGTACTAATCAAGGTGCATGTACTGATGTAATATTATCAAAATACCCTAAGAGGTTGCCAATATATGGACCTAAACGCAAAACTTAACATTGGGACGTACAGACAAGGGTAAATCCTTCCACTTCGTGGCGGGGCATAAAAATAATGGGTATATGGGCAAAATATTATGAAACTTTTTAATCGATAAACTAAGAAGAGTATGAAAATCTGACAAAAATACCAAAACATGAGGAGCGAACCTCTTTAAACATTAAAGAATCAACAACCAGGAAGTAATTTATAATAAACCTTAAAATCAGTTACAAGGTACAACTAAACAATTCTATGTTTCAAACTTAATACAAATTCATTCCAAAAGATAAAAGCCCAGAAATCTCCAATGAAAATTGGCTCAGTTAAAACCCCAAAGAACCCCAAACCAGATGTTGTGACCCAACAAGCCAGAAAATAGCCTAAACAATTCATGTCATCATTACCAAGCTTAAGGAAGCGGCGGCCTGATTACTCTGAAAACAGCTAAAATAATAAATTTCATTATTTATACCCTGCTTAACACCATATACCAAATAACTTACCACTGATACAAGCTCAGAAATATTTGACGAATGATATAAGTGAAAATTATAGGGCACAGCATATGAATAGGGGCAAAAATGAAATTCCTGTCAATGTTCTTCTATTTTGTTTGAAATTTACAATTGTTACAAAGAATATTTAGCCTGTTCTGTAATAAACAAGAATCCTTCTTACAATCTTGAAACTAAACATACCAACTGGATGACGAAGAACATGGTCTATGCTCTAACATAACTCATGATACAGAAGGTGCTAATAAGCAAAACTGTCAATATACATACTTTAAGTTAATACAAAGAATATTTTCCATCATACAATATTGTAAAGATCATTTGGCAGCCCAGTGGGGCACTTACAGAACTCAATACTCTATTCTAACAGAAGTCACTGATGGCATTACAGAACCAGTGTTGGTAGTATTGAAATGAATAACTCTTTCATGGTTATAATATGTAAATGAACAGCTGTGCTAAAGTTTTATGTACAGTCCAACTTTGATGACTCGAGCATTAAAGACACCAATTAAAACGGTTAGAGCTAGATTGATATTTGAGCTATTCATGTTGAACATTATTTAAATTAGAGCAAAGGGTCTAAAAAGGGTACGAGATATCCATGGTGTTCTAGTTATTACAATTCAATCCATAGAAATTGGTTTGACTGTCTGTAACAACATACATGTAATTGGGCACCCTACAGAGCATAAAGAACTATATACATAAATCCAATGCAACCTGTCTAATCCGTAAAAATATGTCAGATTATACAGGATGTCTGAATACTCAGGTTTCAAAAGCAATAGATTATGTCGGATTTGACAGGATGTTGGAATACTCACGCACGCTAGGGGCCTTCTTGATCTCGCTTGAGGGGGTGAATATTGTTCACCTCTAGTTGAAGACCTTCAGGCAACATCAAGATGTAGACAGGAATAAAAGCCCTGTCCTTGATAAACTGGATTTTTCTATGTATGGTGTGCTTTTTTGTCACATGTACATTCACTCCATATCCTTTCATTTTTCCTATCAGGTGTCAGATTAGACAGGTTTCATTGTATATATATATATTGCATATACAACAACATGGAACAAACATTCCACAAAAACTGCAACAGAATAGCAAAATGCCATTCACAAAGAACAAACAATGAACACATCTATACATAATTATTTTTAATTTTTTGTCGTGTGATTCGATAATATGAGAGATGATTCACATAACATTGATAACTTAATATGCTAAAAATTAAAATAATGGTTTTATATTAAAATTCTTATTTATGTTCAATAAAGCCACTAAAAATATTTGTTTCTCAAACCTCCTTTTAAATTGAATGCATTTGATTTTTTTTTAGATGAATTACATGTATTTCCACAAGGACGTATATTTAGAAAATAGGAAACTCGTACACAATCCATGTTGCAATTTAAAATTTATAGCGTGGCGTTTGGTATGCATTCACTTTTGAGCTATCTACTTAAAAAGTTGTTTATGGATTTTAATAAAATTATATTTTCCTGAAAGCTGAATGATTTTTACATCCATAGAGTAAATTTCGTTACATTAAAGCAAGTAGTTTCTTCAATACATATGATTGAAATTTGTAATCAAAACATTTTCGTCTGACTTTTTTCCACTTCCGGTTTTCATCGGTAAAAATGCACCACAATTTTGAACTAAAGGCTTCAAAAGTAATCAAAATAATTTCACAAATTTAATATTTTCCTGAAGTTTAACATCTACTTTACTCACAGAACAATTTTTGTGACCATCATTATTATATTTCCATTGTTTTAAGGCTTTAAAGTGAGGGTGCCAAAGTGACAAAATCTCCCGCCTCGCGATATATTTATAAATTATCATGAGATGCTTATCCTTCTAAATATACGTCCTTGATTTCCATTATACCGGTATATCTCTTTACACTCTTTCCTTGATGTAATAATATTAATTAAATATTGTACCTAGAAAGACTTTTGGTATATATTTAAACACTCTCTGTAGTACTGTATAGGGCTTTATATTCGTGGTACAAAATTTTTCGCGGTTTTCAGTGTTTGTTATATTTGTTGGGTTTTATATTTGCTTATCGTTTTAAACGCAAATAGCACGAAAATTAATACCCTTTGAAATATAACAACCATATAGTAAATCTTCTCTGTTTCTGCCAAATGAAATTTTGACCAGATATGCATACTTATACTTGTATTACACATTTTGTTTTTAGGAATTCAACTCAACTTTCTTCCTGATCAGCACTTTATGAGAAAATGCATGAAAAAATTATATTAAATGATAAATAGTTGTATGTGCAATATTTCCAGTGATATGACAAAGGTCTGAGAAACAAAAAGTTTTCAATGACATTTTTAAATACATTGTACATTTGGAGTACATTGTTTATTTAGTGTCCATAAGTTGTTATAATCAAAACTTACTTTCTTATTCATATGAACCCACAAATATTATTCATTCAAATTTCACATTCTAATGAACACAAATTTCCTGATAAGCTTAACTCTGAATAGACTTGCCACAATTTGTTTATTCAGTATGGACATTTTTTTCCAAAGAAATTTGTTTAAATCTGTCAGTTATTGGTACAATAATCAAATAGAACCAAATTAAGATCAGCTGTTGAACATGATAGTCCATGCCGACAGTCATTATGTCTTATATTTGTAGGGCAACTACAATTTATGAAATATACAGGACTGGCAAAACCCAGTCTCTTTATTTCAATGAAAGGGACTTATAACAAGGGATACATAGATAGGTCTTTACAAATTCAATTGTATTTTCTGTATGATTCTTTTCTAAAAATATTAATGCTTAATCTGGCACTAAATGAATACAATAGTTCTTCTCAGCACAAATGAATGAACGTCACACAAAAATGAATGTCAAAATTATGTTACATAGGAAAATACAATATATTGCACATCATCAAAAATTAAAATAAACCACATAAAACAAGAATTTATCAACCCTTGCATTAATATAAACAGCGATGTTTATATTTAAATATTATAAAACTTATACTGAACATTAATTTTTTGTCTATTTGTTTTTATATTTAAATGGACTTTTGAAGTCGTATGCATAAAAAAAATGTTAAAATAAGATATAAACATGTGGATTTTTTGCACTTAAAAATACTTCACAAGGGTTAATAAAAGTGCAAAGAAAATCAAACACTGGGTCATTTATTAACAATGAACTAGTAACATCTTGTTTTTTTTTTCTTCAGATATATATTTTGTCTATATGGATCAAACCAGACAGCCCATACCCTGACTACCTTCAAATGAGGCAATGGGAATCTCGTAAAAATAAAATAATTTTTTCCCTAGGCTAATACACACTGCTACTCCAAAGCAAATCCATACCAATACAAACAGATTTAAAAGTTTCTGAACATAAAAAAAAAATCTAAGGAACGTATGTAAACATTGATTTCACTTTATCATATAAATACTTAAGAATTTAAACTTGAATTTTCATGGGTTTGCAGATTTCACTGGCTTTTTTTCAAATTAGTATTTCAACTGAAATTCTTGAAATTCGCCAATTTTCTAAGAGTTTTTTTTACCTAATTTCAACCGTAATGCACTTGATTTGGCCAAAGAAAAAAAGCATGATCACTCACTTATATGCATATTCTAAGAATTTCTTTACTCTGTCCAGAACTTTTGCATCAGCATGTTTTGGTTAAGTTATAAATCATCATATCGGTAAAAATGATACAGTGTAAATTTCGATTAAAAATCTTATACAGCATTTAAAGTATCAAAGTTTAAATATCACTGATATTTAAAAAAAATGCTTTCATAGTTTCTATATTAAAAAGGAGGAAATTCAAATCTTGGTATGCCCAAGTTTTGAAGGATTTCTCCTATTATTTTGCATTGAAATATATTGTTTTAATTTGTAATTATCTTTCTTTACTAATGAGTTTGTGAATGATTGTGTAACAAAACAAACTACCTCATTTGAAAACAATAAAATACACAAAATAGCACTAAATAATCAGCAGATGTTTCATATAAAGCACCTTCTTACATAGAAATGAGTATTAAATCACTTTACCCACATCTGCAAAAATATACATGTATGAAACATAGATGTCCTTTAAAAATTCTACAGAGTAGAAATGCTTACAAATTTGTTTGTACTACATCAATTGATATTATATTTTTGCATTCATTTCAAATTTCTCATTTTTTTCAAAATTATTCTTCATCTGACATGCTTAATGCACACCTTTAATTTAAAATATTTAGCAATTTTTATTAATAATTTTGTAAGACATTACCTATTTCTTTGCAATAAGACATCAGAGAGGGTATATTAGCTAATTCTTGGCTAAGTGGACTAAATATGGTATGTCATTTGTCAATTAATTGTAACGTTCCAATAAAATAAGGACAATATAATTCTCCCGGTTTCAAATTCAAGTCCCAAAGCATCCAACTATTATTTTACAATAGGGGCAATCAAACATGTAATGCATCAGAATCAAACGACCTTAAATTGTAGAAGATTTCTCAGTGTGGAGCAATTAATGGAAAAAATAATCTTTAAAACTTCCTACCTGAAGTTTCAAAAGACAATGACCAAGGCCATTCCATTCTGTTAGGTGTGAAATGTATCAAATATAAAGCATTGAAATTTTGCCATCCAATTAACCCATCAAGATTACCAAAAGCAAAATTGCAAATAAAACACACTCCAAAGCTGAACATTGCATAGCATTCAAATATCTCAATACATTAATACACTACAACTGTTTGTTGTACAGTAATTTTCCTTACTGGTCTCTCCCTTTGTTTTGTTGTCACTTTTATTTGTACAATAACAGAAACTTTGACAATACACAGCACCATCTACTTAGGTTAATGATAAATAACAGTTTTTATAAGATGACAACAAGGTCCTAAAAAGTATGTTTATAAATCCAACAGAATACAAGGTTGTGGCTTGATTTCTTTTTGCCAAGTGCAGATTTTCTTTTAGTAAAAATGTTACAGTGTTAAAAGGAAGAGTAAAAATTTACCAAATTATAAGGTCTTAAGATTATAAAATTTAATTTTACCACATATCATATTGTAAATTACAGTAAAATTTTCCCACTTACACACATACATATAAAATTATTTGTTAAACATCTTTCGATTAAACTGCAACCTTTTCATGATTTTTCTTGATTGTTACAATTTTAAAATGTAAAATCAAATTTTTTGACATTTTTTTTGTAATTTTGAAATTGAATTTTAAGTGCAAATCCATAACAGATACATTCTGCTAATTCATAAATGTCTAGTAAATCCCGGTGCTGTGTGTTCTTGTATTTATTTTACATACTACTGTATGAAAATTTCATTATCATAAGGGCCTGATTAAGTCTGCCATTTTGGTCACATGATCATTACCTTATAAGCTACATAACTACTGGCATTGTTACAATAAAATACTGTTTATTATGACTTGGATCCTCGCAAGGAAACTTTTACACAATGCTACATTTCCATATATGGATGTTATGACCATATTTGGATTACACATTACACAAGTCAGCAGTTCAATTATGACACAAGGGACTGAGTATTGTCTCCATGACAACCCTGACATATTCCGACATCACATTTTGGCAAATGTTTGGCACAATATTGTTCAACCCACAACACAACTTTACTACTTGTTCAAACCAAACGGATTATCAATCAAATGACATCAGGTTGGCTGGTGTCTGAAAATAGAAGTCAAATACTTTACAACTATTACATATAATTTATATAAAATAAATCATGCTTTAAAGCAGTTCGTAACAAAACACACAATTTAACCTTTAGTAAACTATAGAAATTTGATCAATATTGCAACTAATGGTTATTTTATTCCGTATTGTTTTTCAGGTACAAATACAAATACTTGTAAGCTGTATGGATAAAGATACAAACTCAGTTTTGTGACATCAACAACAATGTTTAATTAATTGGAAATTCCACTTCTATTTGAAAAAAAAATATCATGGTATACATGTATAATGCTTAGGACTGTGCCAGAAATAATTGTATGGGCAGTCAGAAGGCACTTTAATTAAAATTTGATGGGTTGAGGGGTATATTGGAGACCTTCACTGAAGAAGCAATGAGACAAATGAATTAAAATTTTATGTCTGGTGGGTCCTTTTAAAAAGTGCCTTTAACCCCACCCCAAAATATTTCTGGAACAGCCGTTACAAAATTGCATTAAAAATTCTCTTGGTAAGGGGAAACAATATATTCTTTTTAGGAACACTGATGTGTATATTGAAATCTATAATTCTGCCTTTCTGAATAACAAAGTATTGTATTCAAATAGAAAGAGGGAAAATATCAGTTCTCAGTCTTGTATTGTTAATAACTGTAGTCAATGGAAACAGTGGTAACAAAGAAGCCACATAATGCAGATCATAATCAATAATGAAAATAAAAGTAACTGGCAAGTCTACTAGAAAAGATGTGTGTCAAAAAACAAAAACATACATTTTGTATATCAAAACACCAATCCATCAAAATAACCTTACATGATACAGTTCTCTTGTGATTAAGCTTTGTGCCAAATATCAGTTAGATAGCCTGTGTTCTTCCCCAGAAAGATACATATATATAAATATCTTATTTGTAAACTTGCAATATCTCATTTTTTGGCAAATTTTGTTTAAATCTTAGGAGTATCTCCCTCATGCAAAGCTCTATCCCTAGCTGATTTTAGCTTTACATTTGATCCTATTGTTCTCTATTAGCTTTAATAAATCTTTTGCTTTAGGGCCTTCTATAGGTTTTGATTTAATCTACACTGAAGAGACCTAAGATGTTGAAATGGCAATATGAAGAAAATAAATTCACTATAACTTCAGTATTTTGAGAAAAATGACAATGAAATTGAGGAATAGTAATCCTAAATGTCACTTCTGTATAATGCAAGAAACACCAAAATGCTTCTAAAAATTCTATCACCAGTAGTTGCAAACTTTTGTCGAACTGACTACAGGAGAAAAATGATTACCTGTGGTTGGAATCTGTTTGTTGCCTCACTAAGATTTCGACACCACATTAAAGCTTGTGCCTGGCTGCCAGATCTAAACTTGTATACATTTCCTGAAAAAAATAAGTATTCTTGTTGCAGAAGAAAATCAACAAATTATATATAGTCTCCATTGGGAATGTACATGTAACAAAGTCATAATATTAAGTAACTCTGACTGGACAATATCAAATAAATAGAAAAAATCTGTAAACATAGACACCTAATGACCATCTTTTGGATCAGAAAAAACTTCAAATTATTGCATGAGCTTAAATACAAGTTCAAAATCAATACTACACATACTACATGTATATCAAAAATGAAACTTAGGGCACAAATGGAGGGCACTTGGATGGGTATTTAGTGTTAAATTTGAAAATAAATATGCCTTAGGTAATTTAAAAGGGTTTCATTTTCAAATTGCTTCCCTCTGTACCATATGTGTTTAATTGGAACAGTCCTGAATTCCACTTTTTGTGTAAGCCTTTAAAATCTATCACACTATATTTTAATGAATTCAAAAGATAATGACAGAGAGGTGCAATAAAAAAAACCATGCAATGAATCTCAACTAGTCTTTAATATGAGGTTTCCTCAGGAGGTAAGTTATTTATGGTTGTATCCAGAGCAAAATTAAACATACTAATTTTCGCCGTATACTAATTTTTGTGGTTGGCTATGGAGTTCAAAAATTAGTACCCTTGAAAATAAGTTTTCGTGTAGAAAAATCCTTTTGAACATTGAAAACCGTGAAAATTGATACCTGTTAATATGTAGATCTTTCATAAGCTGCGAAAATAAGCATCCGTGAAAAATTAATATGTTTACAGTACTTGAATATGAAAATGAAAGGTTTTAAATAAAATAGTAACATGAAAAGTCAACAGAAAAAAGCTTCCTTGTTTTCACGCATACCTTTGATAGGATCTGTTAACTGGAATGCATCTGGCTGAAGTGGATTGTCTCCCATTACCACCATCCAACCAACTACTGATGTCATCTTCGTCGGACTAGTCTTAAACTATAAACATTAATTTTTACTTTACCGGTATATTCTCCATTTAGTGCTACTTTTTGTTTTCATTTTCAAATTTCAAGATCTTTAGTTTCTTCAAACAAAATAATTGGCAGTCTGATGTTTCTGACCTTCTCCAATGTATTTAAAACTTTCCCAAAATAATATATGTTTTTATCCTGATTTCATATAATTTCTCGCAATTTGATTGGCTGATACTGTCCTAATAATTTTCCGTATTGAGTCAATTCGATTTACCTCCCCTTACGCCATTGACCTAATAAAAAAATTGTTCATTTTGGGTTACGTCCCTTTGTATTGCAATGTTAGCCTGTCACTTGTAAACTTTGTAAAGAAAATTTACATTTAAAATGTGTACCATAGTGATAGCTGCAGTTCTCCTAAACAGTGGAGAATGATACATATTTGAAGGATGTGAAAGTTCCAGGCGTTTCTCTTCCATACGCTGAGTTGTTGATTTCACCCAGATTTCACAGAGATTCTTGATGATGATTGCCGTTTATTTTGAAATTTGCAATGACTGAACATGATTCCTAGGTTTGTACATTCTGCCAATGATAAATTAACATGCATGGGCCATGTAAAGAAAACCACACGAAACAGTAAAATTATCCGTCATGGCCAACCCGCCCAAGGACAAGGAATTATGAGAATGACAGTCAAAATATTGTTTCATTATTTCACTTTTTGTGTGTTGCTGTAATTTTAATAACGCATATGCCTCAAAGTGAAATAATCGAACATGAATTGTCGTCTAAAGAAAGAACATAACAGCTCCAGTTGTTTTTACTGTTGACTGGCCATAATTTATAACCTGATGTGTTGTAAGTAAAATAATAATGTCCATAACTCAAGCTTATTTTAGTGTAACTGGTTTGATTTCTGAACAGTATCAGTTAGTTAGCTTCAAAGACCCTTCCACGGTGTATGGTCCATGTTTTTGTGCAATGTAAAGTGGGGGGGGGGATTGTCCTAATACAAAATTTATTAGGAATCACAAAAAATGTAACAGGTTTTGGATTGTCTTTCCTTGGGAAATCAGGATAAATTCGTTACACAGTGCTAAATTGTCCTAATACGGAATTTATCGGATCAATAAAATTCATATCGGGTTTCGGCTTAGCCTCACCGGATATGAATTTTATTGACCCGATAAATTTCCGTATTAGGACAATTCCACACTGTGTAACTAATAGTGTTTTTTTTTCTACACTTCTTCATTACACACATTTTGTTGGTGATATCATTTATCTTGACATTCAATCTGAAAACTAATATTCTCCATAATTCTATACTGTCATAACATTAGAAATTCATCAATACTATACAAATTTAGTAAATAGCTTTACTTTAAAACTGTTCATGAAAACTTATGATTTTAATATTAATTTGAATTCAGATAAAATAAAATAGACAATTCGCATTAAATTAAACTATTGTTAGGAATGGCACACAATTTTTTTTGTTTTATAATTTGAATTATAATTTGACTACAATATAGCAATAGATATAGTGTGTTGTTCAGGTGTATATAGTAGTAGCCTTACTTACACATGACCTCTCTGACCCTCGTAATGATTTTGCTGGATAATAGAGTAATGATGTCCCCCACAGAGCTACCCAATACCTTGTCCAGGAAGCTACCTACAACATACAGATATCAATAATTTAATCAAAATTCATAAATGCTTTATTAAACAATGCAAGTCAATCTTTAAAACTAAAATATCAAACATGAAAACAAAAACAAAAATAGTAATGGTGCATTACATGATACCCCGCCACATTTCACAAAATTTTAAAGTTTAAGGAGGCGTAACTCCAGATCCCTGTGTACTTATGAAGCCAAAATTATACTTGGCCTGTGTTTCATGGTCAACAACTTACCTACAAAATTAAAAGACAGTACCATAAAAAGCCATATATTATCCCCATCTGTGTATAATCCGCAGGCCCTTTTTTGACCTTAAAATCCAGGGAAAAACTTTTAGTACACTGGGATCTTAACCAACAAAGTTTTTGTGGAGAACGGTATGATCGTAGTTATTTTGTACCTGTAAATCGGTATTGTCATAGTTTATCAACTGCATGAGTCTTTATTTACTATATTTGAAGCCTTTTCTGAAAGTATCTAATGATAAAAAGGCTCAAACACTACAAAACTTGAAGAAAAATAACATCGTTTCATCAATCAGGAAGTTCAAGTACAACGGAAAAATTGGAACGGGTTCGGTGCGGACTGTCATATCCATGTTTATTTTACATTTAATTTATGTTTTTAAGTCTTTCAATCCCAATAAACTGTTTTGGAATGTAATAATAAGCCACTTAATTCTATAATTTTGCATATTTGGCACATTAAATGTTGTCAGAGGCAATATGATATAAATAGCTCATTGTCACAAAATCAACACTTTACCGATCACGTGGTTTGTTGACAGGAATGGCGGCTGATAAAAATGTTTGTGTTCTAACATCAAAATTAGCATTTTTTGGAGGAAAGACCCATTTTTTTACAACTGTAAGGCACTTTGTAATTCAAACCAACATATTCAGTTAGATCCACAACGTTAGAAACAGCCTGTTTGGTTTGAACAGGGACTTACAATCGATCTTCGGGTAACTTGGCCAAATCCTCAAGTCGTAAAGGGTTATATAATCCCCATCCCCAAGCCCCTAAATCCTTTTTGGTGCAAAAATGAGCAGATCATACATGCCTTTTAATGGTATGTTATTTCATTCACAACCCTAAGTGTCAAGTGGCATAACTCCAGAACCCCTTGGACCTCTGAATCCCAAATAGAACTTGGCCTGAGTTTTATGGTAAACAAGTTACATACCAAGTTTAAGACAATATATTATTTCATTCACAAGTTATGAGTCAGACCCTAAAATTTGCAATATTTCAAAGTTTCAAGGGGCATAACTTCAGAATCTGTTGGACCTCTGAACCCGGAATCGAACTTGGTCTGAGTTTTGTAGTAAACAAGTTACATACCAAGTTTGAAGACAATATATTATTTCATTCACAAGTTATCAGGCAGAAGTCCTAAAATTAGCAAAATTTCAAAGTTCAAAGGGGCATAACTCCAGAACCCTTCGACCTCTGATCCCGAAATCGAACTTGGTCTGAGTTTTGTGGAAAATAATTTACTTACTAAGTATGAAGACCATATGTTATTTCGTTCGCAAGTTATCAGTCGGAAACCTTCAAGGGACAGACAGATGGACGGACAGACACAGGGCTGAGGGTATCACATAATACCTTGCCACTATGTGTGGCAGGGTATAAAAACTTGCCATACAAGCAAGAAAACTACTTTACAATTTGGAAGTTCTTTCTGCAAATCCATATCTAAATTCAAAATGAAACTGAAATAGCATGTCTCTTGTTCAAAGCTTTCGAATACGAGTACAATCAGTGTACAGTTATGGAACAAGAGTTAAAAAAAAATTTTATCTTTAGTCTAGCCAAATGTATATGTGATCCGCTAAATCTATTTTTTTTTCTACAGGAGTAGTTAACTTGTCCTTTTTATAAAATTGTCAGGAATGTGTGCTAAATAACTTGTAAAACGTAAACTGTGAAACATTTATTGTTTGTAAGATTCAGTTTTTGTGGATTTAGCATGCTGACAAAATCATGATATTAAACACAGATTGAATTTACAATCTGCAACAATTGAAAATGAGCAGACATCAAGAACAAAATATTGAAAATTCACAACTTAAAACCAGAGTGTTTACAACATAATAATCTGTAGAAGTAAATGAAATCAATTATTGCGATACACATAGAATAATACCCCAGTATTGTTTGGTGATGAACCAAAAATTCTCATCTGTTGAAAGATGAACTGAAGCTTTACAACTTAACAATACTTATTGTAGAAGTGTGAATCTGCTTTGGGGCATTCTATTGTCAATTGACTCTTGATTAAATTACCTATGGAAAAAATTTCCTTCCTTGGTCAAGAATTTTGTTGCAACTTATTCTAATGTCATTTAATGATTGCTCAATAATGACTTAATGATGAAATTTGAAAAACTTGACCATTAAGGAAATAATTTCACCATTAAGTCATTATTTAGCATTCATTAAATGACAAAACAGTAAGTTGCAACAAAATTCTTGACCAAGGAAGGAATTTTTTTCCATAGGTAATTTAATCAAGAGTCGATTGACAATAGAATGCCCTAAAGCAGATTCACACTTCTACAATAGGTATTGTTTAGATGTAAAGCTTCAGTTCATCTTTCAACAAAGGAGAATTTTTGGTTCATCACCTAACAATACTGGGGTATTATTCTACGTGTATCGCAATAAGAGAGTCAAAAGATTCCCAATCCATCTAGCTTTTTTTACTACAATTTGCAGTTATCTCCCTTATTATATATATATATAAAACAACATAAAACAAAGCAAAAAATACCCAAAATCCCTATTGTGCTAGATCTAAACAGATACACACAATGTGGTTAATTTATAGACTTTCAGTATGAACAATGTGAATAGCACTAGTATAAATACTGTTTATATTTCAACTCTATCTGAGTCTTTCTCAAAACAACAAAATATATAATAAAACAATAAACTATTTACAAAAAACTACACTACAAAACTTAATTAAATAGGTAAACTACATTTCGGAGACT
>MJUU01022092.1:0-37284 GCA_002080025.1 Modiolus philippinarum
TTGAACGAAAACTCTGTGACAAACCGTTTTTGAGTTATTGCCCTTGACGCGTTTCGGTAAATCTGTTTTTTGCGAATAACTTTTAAACGCTTACAGATAATATAGTAAAGATATATGTTTAAAGTGATCAGCATGAAAAGACCTTCAATTTGAGTACCAGGTTGAAGGTCATCGGTGACCTTTGACCTTGACCTTTGACCTTGTTATCAGGGGAACTCGGAAACCGTAATAGATGGCTGAAAAAGTATATCAGCAAAAATGTTCATCATGTCAAGGGCTACATTTGTCTCATTTAGACCGAAGCTCTCCGATGACTCCCAGAAGAGTTATTGCCCTTGACGTGTTTCAGAAATAGGTTTTTTGCGTATAACTTTTAAACCTTTATAGATAGTATGGTCATGTAACGTATCAAATTAATCAGCAAGAAGAGACCTACAATTTGATCCCAAGGTCAAAGGTCATCAAGGTCATCGGTCAAGGTCATAGCCAATTTTTACGTTTTTTTATCGTTAAATCTTTAAAACGATTAGAAATGGCTACTCTAATAAATTGGAGACAATGTGCATCCCATCAAGATGATTTTAAACATGTGACATGACAAAATATAACATTAAACACAACATTGACTGGGAAAGACCTTGCAATTGTTCTCTGAACAATTGTCTTTTTAATTATACAATGTATTTGTTCCTGAAGTTTTCATGTCAGAATGACTACTCATTACATTTTACAATTTAAATCAAAAATATGTTAGTTAGAAAAATATTATGTAACAAATGGTAATGAAGAGAATTATTTAAATTGCATCCATTTTAATAAGAAAAAAATTAATGGAAAGAATAATTGAAGAAAATCGTAACACTTATGCGGTTTTAAAAATAAGAATATATTTTTGATGTTTCATTGCATGTCAATTTCACATTTTTGGTATTGTTTTGAACATTTTGACAAGCCATAATCAAATTACAAATTTTAAGTTGGTATATGACTGTTTATGAAGTGGAACTATACTATCGCAATATGGAACAAGAAGTGTTTATTGTGGATTTTTTAACTTCATTTCATGAAAAAAGAAATTTTAATGAAAGAAAATATAACGAAGATATAAAGTTAGTACCAGAATATTATTTGGAATACAGAAACGTTTTTAGCATCCAATATTCCGGTTAAAGTAAATGCGCTTGAATTTAATAGTTTTAAACCACTTATCTTAAATATATAATATATGCGACGGAGATAGTAATAATAGTAAAAAATAAATTTACGAGGGAATACAAAATTGTTAAAGGAATTTTGGAAATGGCCATGCAGCTTATTAAAATTATTGCAGTTGGAGTTAACATATGTGTTATGGCCCGATGTTCATTTACCCCATATCCTTTCGTAAAATATTGAACTTACCAAGAGGTATGAGGAAACCTTAATGTTGAAGGCCTCAAGGTAGCTTCAATAAGAGGAACAGAAATAAAAGCGTTGTTCAATTGCTTAGTTTTACCGTGTATTTGTGGAGAGTTTTTCTCATGCGCATTTATTCCATATTCCTTCCTTGTTGAAGACATATAGAATTTTTATGTTGTAAACATTTAAAATCTATTCTAGTATGGCTCTTGTTAATCGTCAACCAGCAAAATCCTCGATAACCTCATACTTCGTACATGCGCAAATGATACTGGAATAAGAGAAAAGGAAACCGTGTTTTTAATTTAGTCCATCTTAATTTATGGAGGAAATAAAGATTAAGAACAAACCATTGAAGACATGTAAATATGTATTGTTTCGCTTTTCATTCGGATTTTTAACTTGCATTTGTTTGAAAACGTCAAATTGTGAATTGTGAAGTCAGAGACCTAAGAGAAGGAAGATATCCCGTCGACATCACCATCTTGTTGACTGCTATGGGATGTCTGTTTCCCAGATGACAACAGATCTTTCCCTTTAAAAGCTTAATTGCTGTTTTTTCTACCGGATTTGACCTTACTACCGGATTTAACATGTTCAACACGGAGGGAGTCTCATAAGAAGCAGGAGAAGCTTACTCTACCGGTGCACCTGATCTCACCCATGGTTTTTTATTGGGTCCGTGTTGTTCATGTATGTGTGTGTGTGTGTGTGTCTTCATTTTTCTTTTTTGTGCTAAGCTCGTATTGTGTTTCCGTTTCTTTGTTGTTTCCGATGTTGCCATTGTCCTTGGATTATTAGTTTTGGATTGAAGGTTCGGTTCTCACTTAATTTCTTAATTTCTTAAACAAAACGTCAAATTTGCACTAATTCGTCATTTTTAAAGGTTTGAGACAATGACTTGATATCATTTAATGTGAAACTACCTTAAATAGTTACGCCTGGAAATAAAGCAGTATCTGAAGCTATCCATTTTGGTTTAAGTTACATGGGTAATAACCCCTGGACTTCCTAGTACTATAAAAATTGAAACATGTGGACTGAATTTCTTAATATAAAATTGAGGAAATATCTTTGTAAGAGGCATCCAACTCATTTTAAAATTTATCATTTATTTTTTTCCTTTGCAATGGATTCCTCTAAATGATACAAATAATTTAGTTTTGATTTAAATTCAATTATATTTGGAAATTTTTCTCTTAATGTGCAGTGGTAAATGTAATTTTTAGCAACTATAATCAAATAATTTAAAAAAGATGTCTCAGAAATATAACCTGAAATTATGTTCTGTTAGTCCAGTTCAAAATTCGAGTAGAAGTTTTTAAAATGTTGTGAAATAATATCCCAAAAAACATTTTACCACTTAACAATAAAAAACAGATGCTCAATAGTCTCTTCTTCTGTTCTAAAGAAAGTACAAAACGTTGTGTCTTTCAAATGAATTTTATATAGAAATGTGTTTGTAGGAAGAATTCTGTGTAGTATTTTATATTGAAATGTAGGAAGGTATGTTTGTTTACAAAGTTTTTTTCAATAAAACAAGGGATCTTTGAGCCAATGCTCACTAGTTATACCCCTGCTCTCAACTTCAAGCATCTAACAGCCAAGTTGGTTAACAAAATGTAGTTCCCCACAAGTCTTAAAATGCATCCAACAATATGGCAGGCCTATACAAAGCTTCTGACAAAATTTCAAGTTTGTATCTTTACTCACAATACTTGTGTAGGTCAGAAAGAATAATAACAATTGACTAATTGCAGAAAACAGGAAGTAGTATCCTGACAGGTTTGAAAATGCATTCCACAATATGGCATGATAATACAAAGCTTCTGACAAAATTGCATATTTGCATCATTTACCAAGAGAATAGCTTGACGAAAGTTGTGACGGACGGACGGAATGTTTTAAAATTTACCAAGTTGGTATACAGGAAGCAGTATCCCGAAGCGTCTCAAAATGCATCTCACAATATGGCATGACTATACAAAGCGTCTGACAAATTTTCAAGTTTTTATCATTTACCATTGCAGGAAAAACTGGACGAAGGTTGTGACAGACGGACGGACGGAATGTGGAAAAAATTGGCTAAGTCGGTGAACAGGAAGCAGTAATCCCACAGGTCTGAAAATGCATCCCATTTTATGCCGTAATTATGTAAAGCTTCTGACAAATTTTCAACTTTGTATCATTATCCATTGCAGAGAAAAAGCTTGATGAAAGTTGTGACGGACGGAATGACGGACACGGGTAAAACAGTATAACCCCTATCCCCCGAAGCGGGAGTATATAAAATAATTACACCAATTAGCAATTTCACATCGGAAAAATTCTACCCATTTTTCAAATTTTTCGACTTGTGCATACAACACTTTATCTCTAAGATCTTTATAAACTGACTTTGGTTTCTTTACCTCCAGTAAAGATTAAAAAAAGAGTATCCTGCTTCACTATTTCCAAAAACAATGTTGCCCATATTAATTCTTATATATTCTTTAAATGATTTTGGTATTCTCGATAATAAACTTTAATTTTTCATAAAATTCCTAGTCATTAAAATATTTTTGATTAAATCAAAATGATAAAAATCTTTCTTACAGGGTCTATGATATCATATAGATATTGTACACCATGATTCTTCACCTAATATAAGATGGAAGTTCTACCGAACTTGGTGAAAATGTTTGTTCTGATTAAAGCAAACTCTTAAACTTTGGCTTCAATGTAGAAATCCCAATAAATACGTGGTCTTTGAGACTTTCAGGAAATATACCAAAACCGGAATCAAATATTTTTGAAATCGTATTAGTGAAAATGTTTGCTCTAATAGAAACAAATAACAAAAGACCGAAATTATGACGTTATGAATATGAATTGTGAATATAAGGTTGGTGGATAGGATTCCAAACCAGAGGCTCCAAGGAACCTGAATCGCTCCCCTGGCTTTCAGTTGCCACAATCAATGTAACATTGTAAGTTATACAGTTGATCTTCCGTTTCTCAAACTTTCGTAGCTCAAACACCTCCAATATCTTAACCTGTTTTAAAGTCTGATCATGTTTTACTATATTTCTTTGTTGGGCTTTTTTGAAAAAAAAAACGTTATTGCTAAGGACCACTTTCAACACCAGTTTTGAAGTCGAGACGTCATTTTGTAAATGGCAGTCAACAAACAATTTTCAACATAGGTTTTGAAGTCGCAACATCAATATCTACTTGGAAATCAAATTTCATTGAAATCGGACAATGTTGAATTTTCCCGCCTTTTTTGGCGACCATTTTAAAAATGGCGGTCAATGAACAATTTTTAACATCAGTTTTGAAGTTGCGACATCAAGACCAATTTGGAAATCAAATGTCATTGAAGTCGGACAATGTTGAATTTTCCCGCCTTTTTATGCGACCATTTTGAAAATGGCGGTCAACGAACAATTTTCAACACCGGTTTTGACGTCGCAACATTAATATCTATTTGGAAACCAAACTTCATTGAAATCGGACAATGTTGAATTTTCCCACCTTTTTTTGGCGGCCATTTTGAAAATGGTGGTCAAGGAACAATTTTCAACATCAGTTTTGAAGTCGCCACAGCATGGCAAACATTTCATCAATTTACGCTTAACCTTCATCTTCTATAGTTTTGGAAATAAAAGATGAAAAATACGAAAATTTTAAAAATTCGGTGAAAAAAGGGCAATAACTCCTACAAGGGTTTATGGATTTTCCCTTAATTTCAAGGTGGGTAGATCTTGATACGCTTAACATTTTTGCAATTTACACTTGACCTCTATCTGTTACACTTTTTGAAATAAAAAATAAAAAAATGCAAAAAATT
This sequence comes from Modiolus philippinarum, assembly GCA_002080025.1. Lineage (NCBI taxonomy): Eukaryota > Metazoa > Mollusca > Bivalvia > Mytilida > Modiolidae > Modiolus > Modiolus philippinarum. The sequence goes on from MJUU01022092.1 coordinate 5,231, forward strand.
TGAAAATTTAACGGAACTAGAGGCTCTCAAGAGCCTGTATAGCTCACCTGGTGACTGGCATAAACTGCAGCCCAAATTAACCCCATGTTTGATTCCAACTGATCAAGAAGTTTCAGAGAAGAATGTCTTTGAATGTGTTTTTCCCATAGGGTCCAATGTTAAACTATGTCCCCCGCTGGCGGCCATCTTCGAATACATGCAGATTTACCAGCCACATTCTTCGATGGGTACTGAAAATGGACAGTTGTCACCAAGTATGGTTCCAATTGGGCAAGTTTGATTCAGCAGTTTCCACGGTAGTTTAAAGCCCCACGATCTATTACAACCCATTTCAGACCATCATTCAAAAAAAATTGGGCAGGGGTTCCCCTTATAATTCAGATAATGCATATTGCTGAAATCAAAACATTCCAAGTCCCCCTTTCCATAAAAAAGATTTGGCAGGGGTTCCCCTTTATGATCTAGTTTAAACATATTTTTTTTATATTGTGAAGGAAACTATGAAGCACAATACGATAATCAAGCTTACATTGTAAGTTATACACTTGAACTTCAGTCTCTCAAAGTTTGGTAGCTGGAACACCACCAATATCTTGAACTGTATTTAAAAGTCTGATCATGTTTACTATATTTCTTTGTTGGGCTTTTTTGACAAAAACATTCTTGCTAAGGACCACTATCGACGCCAGTTTTGAAGTCAAAACATCATTTTGTAAATGGCGGGCAATGACAATTTTCAACATCAGTTTTGAAGTGGCAACATCAATATTTAATGGAAACCAAATTTCATTGAAATTGGACAATGTTGAATTTTTCCGCCTTTTTGGCGGCCATTTTGAAAATGGCGGTCAACGAACAATTTTCAACTTCAGTTTTTGAATTCGCAACATCAATATCTATTCGGAAACCAAATTTCATTGAAATTGGACAATGTAAAATTTTCTAGCCTTTTTTGGCGGCCATTTTGAAAATGGCATTCAACGAACAAATTTTAACATCTGTTTTGAAGTAGCGGCATCAATACCTATTTGGAAACCAAATTTCATTAAAATCGAACAATGTTGAATTTTCCCGCCTTTTTTGGCAGCCATTTTGAAAATGGCGGTCAATAAACGATTTTCAACACCACTTTTGAAGTCACCACAGCATATCAAACATTTTTCAATTTACACTTAACCTTTATCTTCTATAGTTTTGGAAATAAAAGACGAAAAATAAAAAAAAAATTGAAAATTCTGTGAAAAAAGGACAATAACTCCTACAAGGGTTTTAGGATTTTCTCCAAAATTTCAGGATGGGTAGATCTTGATATGCTGAACATTTTTGCAGGTCAAAGTTGACCTCTATCTGCTAAAGTTTCTTTGATAAAAAATAAAAAACATTAAAATTTTGAAAAATTTCCGGAAAAGGGCAATAACTCCAAAACTGGTAATCAGATTCTCTTCAAAATTGCAGGGCGAGTACATCTTGCCATGCTGATCACTTTTATCCTGGTCAGATTTTTGATATCTGTAACGGTTTTCGAGTTATTTGCCAAAAACAGCAATTTACCCCTATGTGTTATTTTTAGTAACGGCAGCCATGTTGTTTGGTCCTCGGACTCATCGGATACAATTTTGAAACAGGATACCCTGATAAGGCAAGTTTGGTGAAAATTGGCTCAGTGGTTTCAGAGGAGAAGATTTTTGAAAAAGGTTACGACGGACGAAGGACGGACGACAAACGACGGACGATGGACGCCAAGTGATGGCAATAGCTCACATGACGCTTCGGGTCAGGTTAGCTAAAAAGGGCTATAACTCTGAGATGGGTTTTCAGATTTTTTTCAAAATGCACAGCTGGTAGATCTCATCATGCTGATCATTTTCACTTCGTCAGATTTTTGTTATCTGTAACTGTTTTCGAGTTATTAGCCAAAAACTGTTTTTTACCCCTATGTTCTATTTTTAGCCACAGCAGCCATGTTGGTTTTCCGATCTGCACCAAAATTACAAACTTTAGTGTCCTTATGTTAAGAAACATTTGTTTAAAGTTTGGTTTCATTTGACCCAGTGGTTCAGAGAAGAAGATTAAAATGTAAAAGTTTACGGACTGATGACGGACGGACGACGGACGCCAAGTGATGGCAAAAGCTCACATGGCCTTTGGCCAGGTGAGCTAAAAATAAGTGGTCTTTAAGACTTTCAGGAAATAAACCAAATTAATATTTTGGATCCAATGGATTAAAAATATTTGTCCTTAACTAAACAAACAATTTAAGTATGATTGCTAGGTTGAGTCTAAAAAATAAGTGATCTTTAAACATTTCAGGGAATGTACCAAGATTGGAATAATTTTTTTTTTAAATCCAATTGATGAAAATGTCTTACCTAAACGAATGGTTGCTAGGTAGAATTCCAAGGAAATTTACAACAAGTTGAATCAAGTATTTTTGAAATCCAATTGATAAAAAAGTTTGTTTTAAACTAAAAAAATTATGTAAGTATGGTTGCATAGACTTCCAAACAATAAGTGGTCATTGAGAGCTTCAAAAATTCACCAAGATTGGAATCGAATATTTTTGCAATCCATTTGATGAAAATGTTTTTCCTAAACGAACCAAATAATTTAATTATGGTTGTTAAGTAGAATTTTAGAAAAAGATTCAAAATCTAAGTGGTGTATGGGCATGTACGGAGAGAATTTGATTTTCGGGCTTTAATTTGCATACAGGCAAAAAGATGAAGCATGAAAAGATATAACAGCTTAACCAAATAAAGTGAATATATAAAATAATATGACAACACTAAATATATTAATATATCCTACGCGCAAGATATTATCGAACGAGATTGTCTTTCGACAAGCAATTATACTTTAAAAAATGCAAAATAATATTTTTTTAATAAAAGACTAAATATTGCGTCAATTCAAATCAAATTTAAGGATTTGAATATAGTTACACCATATCAGGAAAGATATTTGCTGAAAAATGTAAAAATGCAAATGGTAAAGAGAAATAGATTATTTAACATTAAAGATCATTCAAATCAGTTATGTACGAAAGTAAACATTTTGTTGTTAACTACAAGAAAAAAAGATATGTATTTCTTTTTTATAACATAATTGTAAATATTTTTAATTCATTTTTTGCGATAAATTACCATTAAGCATAGTATACCCGTTTAGCAAGTCTGTTGATCTATTTGACATTATATGTATGCATTGGAGGATCCAGGGGATTGGTTCCGGATGTTGGAGTTCTCTTTTTCTGACCAATTGTTTAATTTCGTACAGAATTTATGTATATATTGACAAAAATGGTAAAATTTGACTAGAACCACATTTTTCTGGAACCTCATCGAACCCCTCTTTTGCGAAGGCTGGATCCGCCGGTGAAACGTGAAATAGCATGGACATGTTCATAATTAATCTTTGATGAATGAGACATGGTACGTAGACAGGGTAAAGCGTCTCTTGCTATGCATGCATCTGTTTTTTTCTTGTTAGTTTACTTTATGTCTATAGGAGTCTAGGATGAAATTTATTTCGCTGAACTTTATTACTCTTTATTTCGTGGCCGACTCCGACCTGCGGTTGGGTAAGGGGTTTCCTCGACGTTCATTAAAATTACAAAATAAAAAAAAGTTGTGTTGCGCTAATACGCTTCCGTAATAATTAATGTTTTGTGCTAAATTACTTAATTGTCGAATGCAATAAACATTTAGAACTAAATATCATCAGCATCGACATACCATGTTTCTAAAATCTACATGCCATCAACAATAATGCAAAAAATAAAAGACTCTACTCAAGATAGAACTTCACACGAATACAACAAACCTGTAACGCTTGTGTCGTGTTCCTCTTTCCTAACAGGTGTCAAGTTATGTGTCTTACAATCTGGATCAGAACGACCTGAAATAACAATAAACAATAATTAATCAAATAGTTTTCCTGAGTATGGTTCATTGCTTGGTTCTACCAAGTCCTATGTACATTTACTATATATCCTTTCATTGTATATGTATTGTGTAATGCGACATTTCAATTTCGAGTGGATATATGTCGAGAATTAAGAGATAACCAAACTGTATTTAGGATCTGAGGGGGTAAATCGTAGAGTTTACTGTCGCAAACTGAGTCTTCCGGCGACGCGTTAGCGGAGCCGGAAAACGGATGTTTGTGACAGTAAAATCTTAGATTTACCCCTAAAGATCCTAAAATACAGTTTGGTTATCCCTATTCTAATGTAAATCCGAAAAAAATATTCAAAATCCATTTTTAAATGCAGGAAGTTAGGTGTGCGTCTGTGCCATTACGTTGCTATTGGTTTCCATGGTAAATCATGGATTTTACCCCCTCAAAATTCTGACGCTATCCAATCAAAATTTGCGTTACAAACATAAGTGCATTAGAATCGAAAGTCATTTGCTTTTATATATAAATCATTACAAAGGGTATTTCCCTGTAAGGAAAAATAGTCTTTTTGTGTTTTATGCTTCCTTTGACATTCAAATGAATGCCTTTCTTGAAAATGCATTTGATTCTGTAACAAACTCTTGACAAAAGACTTACTTAGAAGTAAAAAAGCATCTTCAGAATCATATTATCATTAGCTGAACTGTTTAGAAAGTCAGATATGTTAACTGAAAAACTTAATGCAACACCGACTACACTCGGTTGAAATTGCCCTTATTGAAAAGAAGAGTCTCATATATTAAAACTATACAATGTATTTTCAGTCTACATTCCATCAAAACAATATGCAAGAAAACTAATGGCTCAGAGACAGAGCCTGCATCGCTCAATTGCAAAAAATGCTTCTATGCCATGCTTCCAATATCTTCTATACATTTTGTTAAACTTGGTTGAATAGTTTCAAAGAAGATAGTAAAAGGATGATTTTCTCATAGGGTCCAATGTTAAACCTAATAAGTTTTACGCTAGCAGCCATGTTTTTGATGGATCGAAACAAAATGAGCAATCTTTGTAAAGGACCTTACATACATCATTCCTGTAAAGTTTGATTCAATTTGCTTATGTGGTTTCAGAGGAGAAGATGATAATGTGAAAAGTTAACGGAGGGACGGTCGACCGACGCCATACCCTTTGGCAAAAAAGGGGCAGTTATTATAAATTACTTTTAGCTATGATTTTTTTTCTGATATAACAGATCTTCTTACCATACATTATCATAGATATAAAGAGAAAGAAAATTACGCAAATAACTCAACTTGATAACGAATAACTAAATACCGAAGTTACTGTAAATTTACTTTCTGCATATGCGCATTTCGACAACTTATGTCTCATCAGTGCAGATAAAATCTAAACGTCTCCTTTTTTCTGTGCAAGTATTCTTTTAAGTATTATGACATACAATTGTTATACATTTTAACACACTGATAACTACCTTTTGTTATATAGTGAAGTTGTTCACCGTAGATTATACTAAGGAACTAAAGTAACCAGGATGGAAATATCATGGATCTACAATCCTTATTTTCCTAAGTTTTTCAAAAACAACCAAACCCGTATAAGAAAGTGTTCGTGGTAACCAATTCACGAAACATTGAACTTATATGTATAGCCGTTTTGAATAAAACGAGTTTGTAACTTTTATGTCAAGTTGTCCCTTACCACCAACAGTTTGTTAATGTGTTTCTTCTTTCGTGATTAAAACGACATAAACAAACAAAAACAAATCTCATGTTTTCTAATAATTGAGCTTTTAGTGGTTTATATCTTGCTCCGCTAACGCTACGCCGGAAAACTCAGTTTGCGACAGTAAAATCTACGATTTACCGCCTCAGATCCTAAAATACAGTATGGTTATCTCCTAAGTGACAGTGCTTAATACATAATTATTCGCATTTCATTTTTGTTGAACTTTTTTGACACGAACTCAGTATATTTTTTCTTTTGTTTATGGATATCTACCTTGTGTTTAAATGATTGCGATATTCAACTTAGATTATATTTATAACTTGAAGGTCATCATCTTATTGATGTTATATACATACAATGTGAAAGACATCAACAAACACTACCCCCAGAAAAAAAAATCCGATGATAAGCAGTTCACATGACACTTTTATGTATATGTATTGAACTTATTATGACGTATGAGCACAGCTGACTGCTGAAGACATAATGGTGATTTCCGGATGAAGAAAAACAACAAACGCGTTTTTCTTTTGCTTGGTTCGACGATCATTCTCTTGTTTACTACATTGTCTCATTGAAAACAACAAACCTGTAATTTTTTTATCAAGTTCTTCTTCACAAGAAGTTGCTGTGTTTTCAGCCTCATCATCAGAACGACCTAAAATATCAAGGCAGAAAAATTAGTTTTGAATTATTAACTGTTTTATTTGTTCATTCAACGCATTTTAAGATAGCTAAGCAATAATACCATATTTCACCCATGAGATTTTGTTATAAGTCCGAACAATTGAAAGCCTAGACCCACAACCCTGAAATCTGAAATACAAAATAATGGTTCGTCCTTGTTTCTAGAATTGAGATCGACTTTTGCTCATTTGTAGCCAATTTTTCAACTCATTTTCAGCCAATCGTTCAATATTAATATAAAACGAACCTGTAACTTCTGTATCATGTTCCTCATTACCAACAAATGGCAAGGTAATTGTCTTTCTCCTTTCCTGATTAGAACGACCTAAACATAAACAAACAATAACAAAAATCATATATTTTCCAATTACTAAGCATTTATTTATTCATAACTTGCTGCAAATATGCATGCACTATTTTATACTGAAGCTGAAATAGCAAAATACCGAATTCACTGTAAATTTAATTTCTGCATTTGCTTATTTCGACAACTTATGTCTCATCAGTGCAGATAAGAAATCCATAAACCGAAATGTGTGTAAAATCTGAAAGAGAACAAATTACCAATAAAATCTAAATATGGAGGCCAAACATCAGCTAAGGAACGAGCTAGACGGAGATACTCCTTTATTCTTTAACAAAATTATCTTAACTTTCGATATTGCAGTTTTCCAAATAAAATCGATTTTCTGCCTAGCTTAAATGTAACTTCCAATGTTTAATTGTTCAAAAGGTGCTTCAATGTTGAAATCTGGAATTTTCCTACCCAAATCATTGTTAAAATTGTTTTAGACAAGTTTTGAATTATATATATGAGGTTCTGCAAGTAGTGGTGCAAAAACAATTGCAAAAAAACAATGTTTTAGCTACTATCGTTTCAAACTGGCAATATTTCTGTAAGTGTTTACAATTTTAACATAAAATATTTAACTTTTGAGTGCATATTTCCTGACAATGGAAAAAATTACTTCAATCATCCCTTGCTTGTTAATTGTGGCAAGTGATTGTAGTTCTTGGCCATTGTAGGTGTTTGCTGTTATCCTGTTTTTGTAATTACATCAACAACAATCCAACTACAACAGTTTCATCATAAGCCTTTCATATGACAATGAACTATTATGTATGCCAACACTGTCTTACTGAAAACAACAAACCTTTAACTTTTGAGTCATGGTCGTCTTTACTTAAAGGTGATATGTCTTGTGTCTCAAGATCAGAAAGACCTGAATATCAAGATAAAAACATAAATTAGATTGGTTTTGATTTTTTAATGTAATCCGTCAACTCTTTGCATTTAAAGGTAGATAGGCCCTTATATGTTATTTTGCAATCAATCGGAACAATCGAAAAGCTAATCCAACAACCATTACATCTGAAATAAAACTTATGGATGACATTGCTTCTTTTTTCTAGATATGAAATCGAGGTTTGCTTATATTGAGGCACTTTTTCAATTACAATTTTTACAATTTGAATTTGCAACAAACCTGTAAATTTTGTATCATGTTCATCTTTACCAACAGTTGGGACGGCTGTAATTGTCTTTCTCTGTTCCTGATTAGAACGACCTGAACATCAAAAAAGGAATGACAAATCATATGTACAGTCCGCCAAAAGTTAAGCATCACTTACTTTTAAATTTCCACCAAACAAACATGTTGAAAGCTATAGATGATAAGCCATAACATAAAGCATGTAATGGTACTTTCAAGCTTTTGAATAGATAATCGAAAATCCGATTTTCGCAACCAAAGATAAATCGATCCCTTCATTATAGATATTCCAGTTTTAACAATTAACTAAAATTTGGAACATTGTGAGTTCAAAGTTGCTACCAGATCATTTTTATGGGGGAAATTTGGTACAACATTCAATAATTGTTAATGTTAGGCTTTAATGGATTCCTTTAACGGAGTTGGAACGCGGCCAAATTTAATCAAAGTAAGTCCTGACAAATCATTCCAGAAGTTTCCCTAAAAATGTTCAAAACCGACTAAATTGACAATTTTTATATACAAATCCTACAGATCGGGATAGTTATGCCTCGCTATAATGGAAAATGATTTTTCTAAGCTTTAAAATCTTTGAAAAAAATTACCAAATTTTACCGAAATCCAAACAAACAAATGGTCAAAAGAAGAAACTTGGTACACCGGAAATCATTATTTGGATATTTTGGCAGTCTCGGAATCCAATAAAGCTTTCTCTGTTTGAAAACAGGCATGTATTGGGATGCTATTCTGAAATGACAACGAAAAATCAGATTTCAAAATTTTAAAGGTTGTCAAATTTGTTGCTCGAAAGTTTTTAAATTCATGCCCGTCAGTAAAATGGTCTTAACATTGACAGAACCCTGATTTAATGGCTAAATTCAGCAAAGGAATTGCTTTCTTTTGACATTTCGTCACATTAGGGGAAATCCATCTGTAAAATTGTTATAAATTGGATTATCTCCTCTGTATTCAAACATTACCAGCAATGTCTACAACTGTCACCTAAAACACAAATAAGAATGTTCGTTGTTGTTTTACTTTTGTATCGAAAATAACAACGAAGATCTTCAGTCAGAATTCATGCATTGAACTGAAACATATTTTTCTGGTCAAAGCTACCTCATGTTGTCATTAAATTTGGTTGTGCATAATTTCATAACTTTTCACATAAAGACAACAACATGGTTAAGCATGGTAAAAGTTTGACATCCAAATATCAAAATTATCTCATTCCTCCTGTTTTGAACCAAAACCGCTTACCTCAATACAACTTCAAAAATGATGTTCATGTAAAATGTAAGGTGATGCTTAACTTTTGGCGGACTGTATATTTTCGAATTACTAAGCTTTAATGGTTCATATCTAAATTCCACATATGCATATGCTATTTTATGTCTCGTTTTCTTAGATTCTAAGGTTAAATGTTCCTTCCTAGATTTAATTGTTCAAAAGGTGCTTCAAAGTTGAAAGTTGGAATTTTCCTACCCAAATCATATATGTCATTGTTAACAATTGTTGGATTTACTATAAAAATATTTATTCTGCAAGTAGTTATGCAAAGGCAATTGCAAAAAACGCTTGTTTTGCTACTATCATTCTAAAATAGCAATATTAATATTTCTTCGAGTATTTGCAACTTATTCAACTTTTGAGTGCATAATTCCTTACAATGGAAAGAAAAAAAATGACATAAAAAAGATTTCCAATGACATTTGCCTGAAATGGGAAGTTTTTCGTTGTAAATTGTATGCTGTTCCATTTCAATTTCAAATGTAGGAAATTTTGAAAATGAAATAAGTTCAGTTACCAGAATTTGACCAGCGAAGTTGAATCATGATACAGTGAAGTAAGCTATAGCAAAGCAATTCTAAAGTCATAATATACTATTTCTGGCTCGCTTTGTGAAGGATGAAAATTGAAAAGAAAACAACTATAAAAACCCTATCAACGTTTTGAAGCAATTTACTAATACTTAATACAACATTTATATGAAAAAATATGTAATGTATCTACAGGTTACATTCTGTCAACTAATTTACCCTTCAAAGAGGCAATGCAAAATAAAGAAAATAATTCGTTTCAATTTACTAAACTTTAATAACACAACCTCAGTATATATATTTTTTCTCGTGTTTATGGAGATTGATATCTACCTGGTGTTGCAAAGCTGTGATATTCAGCTCAGGTAAATTCAAAACCAAAGGTCATCAGCTTATAGATATTATAAAACTAAAATAGGTATTACATCAAGCATTTCATATGACAATGAACTTATATGTATGCCTTCACTGTCTTACTGAAATCAACAAACCTTTAACTTTTGGTCCATGGTCGTCTTTACTTATAGGTGTTATATCTTGTGTCTCACGAACAGAACGACCTGGAATATCAAGATAAAAAACGTATATTCTATCCTGCAATGGTAGTGTTTACTATACAGGTAAAGCTCTACGTATATTGCTGTGGTTTATCCTGCAGAGCTGTATGTTGTATACAAGATATCGGTTTCAGCTACACCCACTTCCGGCATTTACGGACAGACAGAAATCCCCAAAATATTTTTTACATGATTTTTTTCCTTTAAATTATGTTGTTTTATTTTTTGCAGGATAAAAACAATATATAATGAGTGTCATTAGATGTCAAATGTATTTGTACTCTGCACGAAAAAGATTGAAACGCTCGCCAAAGGCTCGCATGTCAATCTGTTTCTAAGCCTTGTACAAATACAGTTGATATTTAAAGACACTAACTATATATTGACTATATATTGGTTTTGATTTTTAATGCAATCTGTCAATGATTTTAATTCTTTAGTCAATATTCTAAGGTAGATAGACACTAATATTTTCTTTCATTTCTGAGATTTTGTTATAAATTAGAAAAATTAAAGGTTCAATTGCACAATCCTGAAATCTGAAATCAAAATAATTGGTCAGAGTTCTTCTTTTTCTAGAATTGAGATCGTCATTTGCTTATTGTTGTCACTTTTTGAACTCATTTTTAGCCACTTTTTCAATCAAGATTATAGCGAACCTGTAACAGTTGCGTCCTCTTTGCCAACAAATGGCAAGGTAATTGTCTTTCTTCTTTCCTTATTAGAACGACCTAAACATAAAAAAAGAAATGATAAGCCATATATTTTCAAATAATTACTCAACCTTGCGTGGTTCATATCTTCCTGCCATATATGCATATGCAAATTTATGTTTCATTTCCTTAGACTCCAAGGTTTAATTTTGTTCACTTGAAGAGAAGAAGATTTGCGCGGGACAAACCATATGCATGTACCCTATCGGATGGACAGACAGACGAACACAGAGGCATATATACTCTTGCATTGGAATTTCAATTATACCTACCACTCCAGCCTATGGAGTGTACATTTCACAATTGATTCGTTTCTTCCGAGCATATATCCTTTGTTATTTTCATCCGTCCACATATTTTATGGCAGTCACAATGACATAATTTAAAGATATGACGTGTCTGTGTCCCAAAATAAAACGAATATTTTCAGCTAGATTTTACGTCTTCACGGATTTGACATAGCCGGTTTTTACTAAGCCCTAGATTGACTCACTGATAGTTTGACGGTTGCCAGTACCTAATGTTACTCTTGGGAGTTCATTCTATAATTGCCTTAGTTCTGAATGTCGTCTTTTTATTTCCTTACTTTGTAGGTGTTTCATGTCCCTGTTTTGTCTTTGTTTTTCTGTATTCTCGTTTTTGCCATGTCTATGGATTTTTATTATTAAAATTATCACACCCCTTGATCCTTCGGTACTCTACTGCCGTGGTTTCAAACCAGCATTATCTCTCTAGTACTTGCAGAATTAACATAAAGTATTCAATTTTTGTGTTCATACAATGTATCTCCTGACAATGCAAAGAAATTTGCTATAACATGAAAATTCTTCCTAGAGATATTTGACTGTAAAGTGAAATTATTCATTGTAAATTGCATGTTTTCCGTTCCAATGTGGGCAGGTTAGAATATTAAATTGGTTCTGTTACTAGAATTTGACAAACGAGGTCGAACCATAACACAGCGAAAACGAAGTAAGCAAAAATAAAGCTACTTTAGAATCACAATACTGTAAACTGAGAAAATTTAGCGGGGTGTTATTTTCGCGATTTTCTGCTACAAAAACTTGGCGAGAGGGTTATTTTTGCACTCTTAACCTTTCCAATTCGACGATACATACTGCTTTTACACAAAAGACCTCACGAAGAAGCAATTCGAGATATTCCGTCTATTTTTTTTTCTTGACGGCAAATATACCGAAAATGACCAATACGCAAAAATTCCCACGTGCACAATATACCTTTTCCGGTTCGGTTTGCAATGTACGTAAACTAAAAAAAAAACTTTAAAAATCCTTTCAACACTTATGTGCACTTTTAGGCCGTGGGCTGAACGTTCCGTGCACCCCACCCCACCCCACATATGATCCAGACCAATTTTTTATCAGTCCTTTTCTATTCCCTCTTCAGAAAAATCATATTAACACGAATACAACCTGCACGCATAGACAGTATAGAGCTTCTTTTATAATACACCACACAAAATTCTTGTATTTTAGTTTTAACCTTAATTTCATCTTTTAAGCTCCATATTTTTTATGTAGATAAGTTAGAGATGTACAGAAATGAACACAAGTTTGGTCACATTATGCCATTTTTATGATCAGGGGATGCACAAAATGTACCCCTCCCCTGAAAAAAATTGCGAAATGACGATTTTTTTAGCTGTCAATTTCTTTCAGATATATAAATCTCATCATTTGATCTAGTTTTTATGTTTAATTTGTCAGTTGTGATTCAATGTTGAAAAATAAAACCATTAAAGTCCTTAAAATTTTGATTTTCGGTAAAAAATTTTCAGGATTTTAGATATTTTTTTTTTACAATTTCGACTTTCTTACTTCTGGATCGTACAAATTTGAATATATATCTAATAATTGCCAATACAATAATGATTTATGATATGTATGCAACAAATCACGTGAACAAAATTTAGAGTCAGACTTATTGTGGGATCAGAAATGCCCAAATTTAGCACCCCTGCCTCATAAAATTAAGGGAAATTTAAAATATTCAGGCTCTAAATGATAAAAAGAACATCTTAGACAAACTAAACTCTCATAATTGCTAACATATTACCCTCCCACCCAAACATAAATTTTCAACACAATTTATTTCGATTTATTCAGCTGGTAAAGCTTCAACATCGTGTAAGGTCCGATTACATACCATTTCAAAAACAAAAATGCACAGGGACTCCCATATATAACAAATAAGATCATTCGAGTGGTTTATGGGCATTTATACAACAATTCAACTCTGAATTTTGTAAAATTCCGAAATGCTGTGCAATTTCCCCTTTTTCACACAAAAATCGCCCAAATATTCAATTTCCCCCATATTTTTTGCGTTAGAATTGCATATTGCTATATATCAAATGCATTTTTTAAAAGAAAGTAAAAATATAAGAATGTTTTGTTCATATATACAGTTTTATGTATAGACAGGCATATTTTGAGGAATTTTAAGCAGCATTTTCTTGTGGTATGGGTAAAATTTTCGGTATTTAGAGTTACATTTAACACTCTTGGTTTTTCTAAACATTGTCTTAAAATAACTTAGACAGCTGATTCGTTACTGCCGAGGGTGTAGTTTGTACAGTGATATTTTGGACAGAGCAAAAACTCTGTCTCAAAAGCTGCTTAGTCAGGGATTTGTTCAACCATTGTTGATTTCATTCCTCAAGAAATTTTAGGGCCGTCACAATATCATCAATGAAAGATATGACGTGTCAGTATCCCAAATTAAAGCGAACATTTTCAGCTAGATTCACTTCATCTCGGATTAGACTACCGATTTGACACATTCCTAGATTGACTCACTTACAGTGTGACGGGTGCTATTAACAGAACAGGACATGCTTACCTTTCCGGAGAACCTCATGTCACTCTCAGTTTCACTGGAGTTCACACTGTTAGTGCCTTGTTTTTTTAGTGTTTTGTTTTCTATAACTGTGCTTTGTGTCTGTCTGACGTCATTGTTTTCTGTGTATAACGTCATTGTTTTCTGTGTCCTCGTTTTGGCCATGTCTTTGGACTTCGACTTTTGTAAATACCACTCCTTTTTTCCTTCGGTATTCTACTGCCGTTGTTATATATCGTTTAGAAGAATGAATCTTGCAGATTTGTCACATATAACTATTTTAAAGTGAATTTTAGACAAGTCTGAAATGCTGAAAATATTGACTTCAATCTGACAAGTGGGACCTAAAATGACAGATCATGATAAAATAAATGCAATATTTCTATATGCAATGCAGACTTGCTTGTTATGGTTATTTTCATGCGAATATAGTCGATTTTAGGGTGAATTTGTTGGGGAAGGAGTAAGATTTTGGGTATTAAGAGTCAAATTAAACACTCCTTACTTTTCTAAACAATGTTTAAAGACAACTAATGTATCGCTTTGATCTATAAGATGGCAAATCTGCAGATATATCCTCCGGATTTGACATATGTCACGATTTAACAGTGGACTTTGGACAAATCTGAAATATTGATAATTCCCATTTTTCATTAATTTTGGGCAAAATAATGGGTTTAAGTCGACAAATAGCTGTTGAAATACCAGATTATAAAGTAATACCTGCAACATTGTCATATAAAACACACATTTGCGTGTTCTGGTTATTTTTATGCAAACAAAGAGCAAAAAACTGACAATTTTAGGGAAAATTTGTTGGCGTAGGGGTTAGATTTTCGGTAATCAGTGTCACATTAAGCACTCCTTGTTTTTCTTAGCAATGTTTTAAGACAACTTGTATATCCCTTAGAACAATTTTAAAATTGGCATATCTGCAGATATATCCTCCGGATTGTGCATGTATAACATGTATAACGATTTAACAGTGAATTTTGGACAAATCTAAAATGTAGAATACTTCGCCCATTTTTCATCAATTTCGGGCAAAACATTGGAAGTGGCTGTTAAAATACGAAATCACAATATAATTTATGCTACCTTGTCATATACAATACATAATTCCCGTGTTCTGGTTATTTTTATGCGAACATAGACAAAAATATTGACAATTTTAGGAAAAAATTGTTAGGGTAGGGGTAAGTTTTATGGATGTAGGAAGTTTAAAATACTTAAAAAGTGCCATAATTTGCACCCGTTGTAAAGAAAACATTGTTTACTTCCATTTTATTCCAACTTTTCAAAAAATTGAACCGTTTATAGATAAGATGACGAAAAAAAGGGACAAAACTTTGTCGGAAACAAAAATATTCAAAGATGTGTTTTATTTCTCTATTTAAAAGTGATAGTTTGGTCATTCAAAACATATTAACATAATGTTAACATGCTTAATTTTTTAGAAAGGGCATTAAAAGACCAAACACAACTCCAAGAAATATGAAATGAAAAATATACTGGTCTCGAAGGACCTTTGATCTTACGCAGTTTCGAGAATAATCATAAAATTCAACATTTCGAAGGGATAGGGGTGAGGTTTTTCAATTTTTATGACGTATTGGGTATAGAAATGGTACTTATGTGGAACATTTGTAACGCTAATACCATAGGCTATCATTCTATACCATTTTATCCATAACTGGGAGGTACAAGTCAATAATTTAAAGCAATTGAAAGAAAAACTTTTTATCAAAAATGAAATTTTCCCAAATTTCCTTTGGTGGGTTTAAAAAAGGGAGCAGGTAATGCTCATGTTTACATGCATGATTATGAAGAGGGGATATAGTAGGACTGACAAATATGGATGGGGTTCATAAGTGGGGGGGGGGGGTTGAACTGGGGTTTTCCAGCCTATGGACTATTTACTGTTGTACTAAATACCAAGCATAAGTAATGCAAGTAATGCAACTACTTTTTTTTAACTTTATGACACAATTGCACAACATATATTTTCTTATGTAAATAGAGATTGATATCTTGATATCCTGTGTTGAATATTTGCATTATTCAACCCAGATAATATTTTGAACTAAAGGTCATCAGCATAGAAATAGTATACATCTATAAATATCTATCTATCTTCTGCATATGCGCATTATGTGCATATGTAAAATATGTAAAAAAAACAAACCTGTATCTTTTGTGTCATTTTTCTCTTTATTAACATATGTTAAGTCTTGTGTTTTACGATCTGGATCATAACTGCCTATAATATCAAGACAAAAACTATATGTAATATTATTTTTGACTTATTTTATTTAATAAGTGTATTTTTTTTTTATTCGGCGCATTTAAATGTAAGTAGGTACTAATATTTTTTTCACCAAAAAGAGTATTTTATCGGTTGGAACAATTGAAAGCCTATCCCAAATATCCGAAATCCGCAATAAAGAGTACGAGTCACAGATAATCTTTTTTTCTACAATTGAAATCGATGTTTGAATATTTAACCACTTTTTAACTGTTGTCAAGCTTAAATTTATCAAGAAATCATTGGGAAATAAGGAAAAGCGTAATGGAAATTAATCTTTTGGTAAACTAATTGTTCATAATTTAAATGTTAAATGAAAATAATGTTTACATTACCGCACTATAAACGGATTTTTTTTTTACAAAATTTACATAGTAAACAATATTTTCGGAAAAAGGGCGTTAATTTGTTGTAAAATGGACAGGATATGAGGTTCATATCAGTTATGGAATTAGGCGTCAAAAGGAAAAGCTGTTCAACGGCTGTTATAGTTCGAAAATCAAACCCATCCCGTAACTAACTCAAAAATGCGCAGTCGAATGCACCAAGCATCGGACAGTTTATCTACCAAAGATGCTTATATTTTTGTGTCAACCACTTAACATTTAATTCTGAAGTACATTTTTGTTCTCTGCTCTCCACATGCATAGCCTACTAATTCTTGATTAAGGTTATATGCAGTTGTAAATAATGCTGATTTTTGTGAAAACGATACAGTAATTTACGATCTGAGGGGGGCAGATCGTAGATTTTACCATCGTGAATTGATTTCCCACACGTGTAAGCGGAACCAGGAAACCAATATTTTCGAAAGTGAAGTCTTTGTCTTACCACTAAAGATGCTAAATACAGTGTGGTTATCCCTATTCCAATGCAAATCCGAAATAGAAACCTTTTAATCAGCTTATTTGATTACTGGAAGTTAGGTTTGCGTATGCACCATCACGTTACAACGGTAAATTATGAATTTTACCTCCTGGAAATGGCGCCATTAACTCAAACTCCGTGTTATGAACATAAATACATAAGGATAAATAAATGATCTTTTCATGTTTCTTACGCAAAAACCATTTTCCTGAAATCGTTGATATATTTATAAGGGATTGAAGTATTAACAATAATGTCTCATACGGTATTAGTTTTTTGAATCCATATTAAATGTAATGCAATGCAAAGCCGTCATTGTGAAAAAAAACAAATGCCAATTATAATGAGTGTACCCGTCGCATTTTGTGTAGGCCATACACTGTAAATTCTCAAAAGGAAATCCAATGATGATCATTTCATTTGTTATTGATTAAATAATGTGGATCTCTTTGACTCCCTGAATACAACGAACCTGCAACTCCCGTGTCATGTTCCTCTTTACGAACAGGTGGCAAGTATATTGCTCTTCTTCTGCCCTGATTAAAAGTGCCTAAAAGATTGAAAACACGAATGAAATGATATTTTTCTAATTCATAAGCTTTTAATCTTGTTGTCACATAAAGTGTTACATCAAAGAACAACTTGTTTAGATGGGCTTTCACATTGAAAGATTAAACCCGTTTTCATATTTCAATGTTGCCATTTTCTTTGGATTCTTCGTTTTAGACTGACGTTTCGGTTCTCATTTACTTCACCTACTTATTCTTATGGAAAATGTTTTTGACAATTGTTAAAAATCGTTAATGGTTATAGTCCATGGGCTGGAATAACCCCCGTGCATCCCCCCATCCCCCACTTCTTCAAACTAAAACATGATAACACGAGCATAACTTGCACGCAATGGTGGAATTGGGCCCATTTTTAGACCTACCTACCGAAATTATGAAAAATTTCGTTTTTCGTTCAAGTTTTCCTTTCAGTTGCTTCAAAATGTTTACCAAATGCTTCCCAGTTATAATAGCTTAATACAGTATATCAGCTTTACAAAGAACCCAAGTTTTTATAATTTCTATGCTCAATGCGTTCCATAGCGCAATTAAACGTACTCCTACCCTAATGAAATATTGAAGAAAAATCTGATATTTTCACTGAAATTGTGTAAGTTTGATGGTCTAGAGAACCCGAAGAGCATCTCAATTCCCGATTCTGAAAATTGTTTATTTTTTGCAGTCAATTTTCTTTAATATAAAACATGTTAAGACCATTTTTAAATATTTTTAATGATCAAAATTTTATTTTCAACAAGGCCAAATATATGTATCTTTGAATATTTTCGTTTTTGAATTAATCTTGTCTTTCTTTTACATCATATTATTTTTAGTAATCAAATATCATTTAAAATGGGTATCAAATGAAAACATATCATATTTGCTTTACAACCATAACAAATAATGGCCGTTTTTAGGCAATATATACATCATATATCAATAAAACTTACCCCTACCCCAACAAATACACACTAAAATTGTCAATTTTTTTGTCAATTTTCGGATAAAAATAACCAGAAGACGCAAAATGTGTGTTGTATAGGACAATGTTGCACAAATTATATTATGATTTTATATTTTAACAGCCATTTGTTGACTCACTATTTTGCCCGAAATTGGTGAAAAATGGGAATTTTCAACATGTCAGAATTGTCCAAAGTCCACTGCTATATCGTTATATATGCCAAAACTGGAGGATATATCTGCAACTATGCCAATTAATTGTACCAAGCGACACATTTGGTGTCTTAAAACATTGCTAAGAAAAACAAGGAGTGTTAAATGTGACTCTGATTACAGAAAATCTTACCCCTACCCCAACAAATTTTCCCTGAAATTGTCAATGTTTTGTCTATGTTCACAAAAAATAACCAGAACACGCAAAAAATGTGTTGTTTATGACAATAATGCATGAATTACATCAGAATGTGGTATTTCAACAGCCATTGGTCGACTGAAACTCAATATTTCTCCCAAAATTGATGAAAAATGGGAATTTTCAACATTTCAGATTTGTCAATGGTTCATCTTTAAATCGCAAAATATGTCAAATGTGTAGAATATATCTGCGGATATGCCAATTAATTGTCCTAAGCAATACATAAATTGTTTTAAAACATTGTTAAGAAAAACAAGGAGTGTAAAACATGTTATATGTGACTCTAAATACCGAAAATCTTGCCCCTACCCCAACAAATTTTCCCTGAAATTGGTGATTTTTGGTCTATGTTCGCATAAAAATAACCAGAATATGCAAAATGTGTGTTGTATATGACAATGTTGCGTGACTTACATCATGATTTGGTATTTTAACAGCCATTGGTCTACTACAACTCAATATTTCTCCCCAAAGTGATGCAAAATCGGAATTTTCAACATTTCAGATTTGTCCATAGTTCACTGTTAAATCGCAATATATATCAAATCTTTAAAATATATATGCAAATATGCCAATTAATTGTTCTAAGCAATACATTAGTTGTATGAAAACATTGATTAGAAAAACAAGGAGTGTTATACGTGACTCTAAAACCGAAAATCTTACCCCAACCCCAACAAATTTTCCCTGAAATTGGTGATTTTTGGTCTATGTTCGCATAAAAATAATAAGAACGTGCAAAATGTGTGTTGTATATGACAATGTTGCATGAATTACATAATGATTTGGTATTTTAACATTGGTCGACTAAAACTCAATATTTCTCCCCAAATTGATGAAAAATGGGAATTGTCATCATTTCAGATTTGTCCATAGTTAACTGTTCAATCGCAATAAGTATCAAATCTTAAGAATGTATCTGCAGATATGCCAATTAATTGTTCTAAGCGATACATTAAATGTCTTAAAACATTGTTTAGAAAAACAATGGGTGTTTAATGTGACTCTAAATTCCAAAAATCCTACCCCTACCCCATCACACTTCGCCAAAAATTGTCATTTTTTTGTCTATGTTGGGATAAAAATAACCACCACACGCAAATTCTGCGTTGCATATAACAAAGTTGCATGAATACTATCATAATTTGGTATTTCAAATCCCAGTTGTAAGCTTAAACTCAATGTTTTGTCAAAAATTGATGAAAAATGGAAATTTTTAGAAAAACGAAGGGAAACGGGGAATGTGTCAAAGAGACAACGACCCAAAGGGGAGTAATAACAACTCAAAGCCACCATAAGATCTTCAATTAACGGTGAGAAAACCCCACACCCAACGGCATGTCGGAGTCGGCCCCTGAACAAAGAGCAATCAAGTCCAGCGAAATAAACATCATCCTAGACTCCTATAGACACTAGAAAAAGGACAAGACACACAAAGGCTTAATAAATTCCTGACTTATGACAGGTGCAAACCTGCTGGGCCGGGATTAAACTAGTTTTATTGGATCCAAACCTTCCCCTACAGCCAATGTGATAAATCAAAAAACAATCGTAACAACAGTAGAATTCAGTTGGCATCAGGGCTGAGTCAATTGTGAAAAATGAAACTGAAAGAACTAAATATACGGACAAAAACATGAAATCACAAGAGACTACTAACAGTTAACTGACATGCCAGCTCCAGACCCATCACCAACTGACAAAGTAAGTCATGTACCCTCAGTATACAGCTTCCACCAAGATCCCTTCCTGTGAGGAGTTTAGCATAATGATTTCATGTATATACCGGAGTACATAACCCGTGTCCATGCAATACAGATTTTAGAAATTTAGAATGTGTTTAATTAAATTGCAAAGACCCTATCAAAAAATCAATGTTAATACCAAAGAAGGCCATACGTAATGCCTTGACGGCAATACCGTAATTATAACCCTTATGAATTAGACGATTTAAAAGTTTTATAAGTTTGTTAGGCGAGTTTAAGTATTTTTTACTCTTATGTAAAATATTACCGTAAAATAAGGGATGTGAAATACCAGACTTGATTAGATGTTTACAGGTTGCATTGTATTTATGAAGTAAGTCTTTATATCGATGATAAAATTTAGTAAAGGTTTTAACTAGTTTGTGATAACGAAAACCCTGATGTAATAGTTTTTCAGTTACGAAAAGATTCCGTTCATTAAAATCGCAAACGTTATTACATTTCATATTTCACCAAAATTCACTTTTAAATCGTTATATGTGGCAAATCTTGAGGATTTATCTTCAGATATGCCAATTTATTGTCTTAACCGATACATTATGTTATCTAAAAACACTGTTTAGAAAAATAAGGATTGTTCAATTTGACTCTAAATTCTGAAAATCTTACCCCTACCCCTTTAAAAATATAAAAAATATGACCGTCTGTACATAAAAATGAACAAAGCATACTAATGCTTTACTTTCTTTGCAAAAGATACATTTGATATATCAAAATATGTAATTTGGACTCCAAAATATGGGTAAAATTGAATATTTTGGACGATTATTGTAAAAAATGGGAATTTCCAGTATTTCAGAATTTTTCGAAGTTCAAAGTTAAATCGCGAAGTAACTGCCCATAAACCGGGCGCATGATTTTAATTTTGATATATGGGAGGCTCTGTGTGTTTTGGTGTTTGAAAATGATATGTCATTGGACCTTTCTACAATGTTTTAGCTTTTCAAGCTGAATAAAATGAAATAAATTGTGTTAAATATGTGTGGTAAGGGGTAATATGTTTGTAATTTATGAGACTGTAGTTAGTCTAAAAGGCTTAAAAGCATACTTTCTAATTGCTTAGATATGAAGAAACGATATTTAATCAACATTTTCAAGTTATATATCAATTTCATGAAGTATTTGCAAAAATAAGTCAAAGTCAAAACAGCAGAAATTCTTAAAAACGGAAAATTCCCGTTTTTCATACATTTTCGGACAGAAGTGTCGAAAAGAGACCTTTTAACAAGTTTTAATCTACTTAAATGATCTTCTGCATGTAAGTTTTAGTGAAATACACGCTAGAATTTCCATTAAAAATTATCTTTTTATCATTTAGAGCCTGAATCTTTCAATGTTTAGGGGGAGGGGTGATTTCTGTCATGAATTTACTGCTATAATTTTTAGAATTTCATAGTGGATCGATCCCTATGTCCACCTTATTAACGATCCTTTTTTTCTCTTAGACTTTTGTTGTGTTACCGGCAGTCGATTTTAAGTTACGGGCTACAAATGAATATTAATATCGGGGAAGAACGGGCATGAAAATGCATTTTCAAGCAGTCCTCTTATATGAAATGCTTCACTACTAAGACACTCTACTGCTGTTAACATACCACCTGATGCAGATTCGTCTCTTTTCTTCAGACAATTACTACATTTATTGTCGCCTATTTCATTATCTGTGTAGCAGTGTTTGCATACCCACATACTTTTAGCTAGACAACAAAATAGTAAATTGTTAACATTATTTATTTACAATGCTTAAATAAACAACAATCTATTTAGTCATTTAAATGATATCATCTATAGCTTTGTCCTTACCTGATTTTGGCTTTTCTGTTTAGATCCAATTGATAATTTCTTCTCTATTTGTTTTTATGGATTTCCAATTATTTGGATTTGATCTGCACTGAGGAGACATAAGTTGTCGAAATGGTCATATGTAGAAACTAGATATTAAATAAGTTCGGTAATTTGTAAGTGAAAACACAGATATACTAATATGGATACAAATTCTGATATTTATGAAAATATATATTGTACTTTAATGTCGATTAATGCTTTTTATAACGTTGATGTAATTAAAGATATATACATATGGTAATTATATTTTAGACTGACTCTGATCGTGTTTACATAATACTAGTATGTATCAGGATCTAAAAAATCTAACCTTTATAGGCCACATGAATGCTACAGTCCCCATAAAACAGTTAGTTATTGCTAAGTATTATCTTTCGTTATGCAGAAAATATGATTAAAATTTATCACAGGACGTCATTTATCAAACGCATACCTATAAAACAAATAATGCAGAGAGATATTGCACGACAATATCAATGATTTTAATCAAAAAGGAAGAATACATAAATCGAAGGATAAATCAAGTAACCTTTGCATGAGTGTTATATTTAACATCAGTTGAATAACACATCAGTATCTATTCTTTCTTTTTCCAAAGAAATCTTTGCTAGAGAAGTAACACATACCATGGATTTTGAATTGGTTACGTCAATGGTTTAGAAAAGTCCATTAATCAATCGGACACCAAACAGATAATTTAACACCATATAATCTAGCTTGTTGTGCGACGGGTGTCATGCGTGGAGCAGATCATGATTACCCTTCTTGAGCACGTGATGATATTTCAGTTTTTATTGGAGTTTTCTAGTGCTTTAGTTTGGTTGCGTTCTCGTTCATTTTTGTTTATTTGTTTTATCTTTGTCATGCTGTCTCAATTAGTGTAGGATATGAATTGCCGTGATTTAGATTTTGAAATTACCCATTTCATCATTTTTGCTTCGGTATTCGTTTACCGACTTGGTAGCAAGATAAAGAAGCATTGTGACACATCAAATCCAAAGCCAGGTAGTTTGGTATAAGTCTTAACAGTAAATTTTATATCAGTGATATCCGGTCAGGGTCTAGTCATTTTTCTTATTAAGGTTCCAATAAAGAAAAAGTTCACAATAAAAGAACTTCTTATAGATATCAATAAAGAATAAGTTAATACGTTTTTTCTCTCATTTCAATGATATCCTATTTTTTGTCTTATTATTTTTAACATTTCACAATTTGTTTCTCTTATTTCAGCGATGTCTAATTATTTTAAGTTTTTTACATGCAAACATAATAATAGTTTTAAAAACATGTTACTTTCTCATATAGTCATGTCTTCATCATTTCTATATAAAACCCTATGATTTTTAATGTACGATTTTACTCTTAAGTAACCGAACACGCCCAATTTCAGTTGACATTTTG
Source organism: Modiolus philippinarum (assembly GCA_002080025.1). NCBI lineage: Eukaryota > Metazoa > Mollusca > Bivalvia > Mytilida > Modiolidae > Modiolus > Modiolus philippinarum. The sequence continues at coordinate 29,119 of MJUU01022092.1, forward strand.
AAAAACTAGAGTAACTGTGGCCTAGTGGGCCACGGATACCTCCCGCCCCGCCTCTTCATTAATTTCTTTGAACATCTTGAAAAAAGAAATTATTGGAAAATAAAATACTAAGTGCACACCTTTAAGATGAAATTAAGGTCCATCATAAATTTCATGAAGTTCTGATCAGTGGTCAAGGAGGATTAGTGGAGACCAGGTGTTCACCATATGGTTTGCATTGAGCTAAAAAGGCTAAAATGACAAAGATCAAAACATGTCAAAAATTTGGAGAAAAAAGGAATTATCGCAAAACAAAATACGTAGTGCACATCTATAACATGTAATCAAACTCCTGAATAAGTTTCATGAAATTCCAATCAGTGGTCAGGGAGAAGTAGTGGATACCAGGTGGTCACCATGTGGTTTGCATTGAGCTAAAATGACAAAGTCTAAAACATGTCAAAAATCTGGTAAAAACAATTTATTGGCAAACAAAAGGCGTAGTGCACATCTCCAACATGTAATCAAGCTCTTGCATAAGTTTAATTAAATCCAATGTCAAAAATCTGGTAAAAAACAAAAAACATTTTTTGGAAAACAAAAGGCGTATTGCACATCTTCAACATGTGATCAAACTCCTGCATAAGTTTAATGAAATTCCAATCAGTGGTTAGGGGGAGTAGTGGATACCAGGTGATCACCTTATGGTTTGCATTGAGCTAAAATGACAAAGTCTAAACCATGTCAAAAATCTGGAAAAGGGGAATTATTGGAATACAAATAGCATAGTACACATCTACAAATATGAAATTAAGCTCCTGCATAAGTTTCGTGAAATTCCAATGCTCTGATTGTGTCCTGCAATTCACTAAGGAATCGTATCTAATATCATCTTGTTGAACATAACCTGACTTCAACTTTTGTTATTTCAAAGTTGTAGATCTTTGATCTACCTTAGTACAGAAAATGTGCACAACTTGCTGAACAAGTAAACCATTACGATGACTTTTTGCACATTTGTAAACTCTCTTTAAGATTTGGGAATTTTTTTCTAAATGTAAACCGACTGAATTTTAACCAGACTTTTTAATTTATCATTTATATCCAATATATAACGCAATGATATTTTTATTTCTCATAAAGTTATGAAGAAAGCACATGTATCCTTGTCGTATGCGATGTCTGTGACTAATTCTAATATCCTTGTGTGTTTGCAGGGTCAACAGTTCATTGTTTGTGATAATCCATACAGGCTGGAGAAGGAAAATTCTATTTGATCTCTGATTTTCATTGGCCGTAACCCATTACAGCAACTTATGTCTTCTAGGAACATATGTAACTTTCCTAGATTTCGAAAAGTTTGGAAAGAGTCAAGGAAAATATCAACCTTTCAAATATCTCATATCTTTTTCGTTTTTTTTTCTGAAAAACAAATCATTTATTGTAGAGGCAACAATAATTAAGCTTTAAAAGGAAAGATCTGTTGTCATCTGTCAACAGATATCCATAGCGGTCCACAAGATGGTGATGTCGAACGTAAAACTTCTGTAGTGATGACTTTACTTTTTGGGTAACATACAGTTGTTAAAGTAGCCTATTTGTGAACAACCGAACTTTAACAAGGAAGTCACTGTATCGAACACAGGCTCTTGAATAGCGAATGAGCTGGGAGAAGTAAACTCCGTATGCGGTCGCTATTGGGATGTTGTTACAAAGAAAAGGGAAGTTGACTATAGGAAAAACAATAGTTGCTATCCCGTTCTTAAGGATATCTCTACCACATCAAACTTTTTCTTCACTTTTCTGATTTTGTAAAAGAATAAAAATTTCTTGACGTCTAAGAATAAAATCTTGTGAATATTAACACTCGACTTTTTATTTATATAAAAATTTAGAAACCAAAATCACATTACAAAATTAGCTCAATCTTCGGCTACTTAAGCAGAAATGTTTTTAATTACATAACTGCACTCCAGACAGATAAGCCGTAAAAGAGTATTCTTAGGTATTTTTCATAAATGACCTATCATGGGAAGACAAGTAAGACTAAAATGACTTGTAGGTTAAATAAAATTAGGAACAATTTAATGGAACTTTCTGTTCTTGTCGTACATTCACCTTACAATATAGAAATGTACAGATAAGATATAATCGTTTACTGAGGTTCCAGTTTAAAGGAATGGTCACAATATTTCCTTAATCGATAGATTAGATAGTAGATAAAACATCTTTGTACTAAATAATGTGGTGTTCAGCATTTGTTGTTGTGATTGTATTTTCTTTAAATCGTAAGACTTTTTTTTATTCTTACATATGATATCCTATATTGCAATTTAAATTCATTTCAGTATGGCTGAAACATCGAGCCAAATACTTGTAAAGACTCCCGATTCAATAGTATAACGTTAAATAAACGGACGTGAGCTAAATAGCTCAATGCTTCATCAAACGTAGAAAACTACTTTCTGTGACAAATGAGCAAATGACCAAAGCGATCCGTTCTGGTTTACTATCATGAATGAAATAAGACTCAATTTACCATTTTCCATTCTATGACTTTATACTTCTTTATTCGTTCGCATTATTCTGATTACTAGTGCCATCATTATCTATTTCAATACAAACCTAAGGGAGTACGAGTGTCAGAATTGTTTTTATTAGAATCAAAACACTGTCCTTTTGTTTTGAAAGGCTTTAATTATAGAACAACATGAGCAATAAAATTTGAAAATCCATGTAAGAATTTTTTAGGTATGTGTTGTCAAAATTTTGGCGGGAAACAGTTCTCTCTAGAGTTTTCCTTCAATTTCCATTAGCTGTTTATATGCCTGAAAATATGTGAACATATAATTGGAAGTTGATGACATTTTCTACATTGTCTATTCTATGCATTGTAAAGTGACCTATGACCAAGAAAATATGAAACATGTGCGAAATTTTTTTTACCCTGTTAAATGGATTATACCCGAGGATATCGAATGCTTCTGAAATCTGACACTCATACTCAATTAAGTGGGTTCGCTCCTCGAGTTTTGGGATTTCTGTCAGATTTTCGGAATCCTCGGGTTTTATCCATTTAAAAGCATTTTAATTTTTTGCCCATTGACCCCTTATTTTTTTTTTTTTTTTTTTTTTCATAATTTCATTTTATACATCATTGTGAGCGTTCTGTTAAAATTTCATTGAATTCTATTTATTATGTCACATTCACTAATGTTCAAACCTTGTTAATGTCAAGCCTATGAAATATCAGAGGAGTTCAGTTTCCAGTCAACATTTCAGTCATTTATATCTCAAAATCGAGATCATCAACCAATATTTTTCCTTTCACTTAAATAACTTCTTTTTTAACAAAAAATCATGTTCATTTGAAATCCTTTTCATTTTCAAATGGAGTAGCGAACCCCTTTAAACATTGGAGGGGAAACATTCTCACGTGTTGGGTATTGCAGGCAAGAGCAGGAGAAACCAACTCTACTGACCCAACCATTTTCACTTAGTCCAATATTCTGCAATTTTATAATAAGGTGATTCAGTCAGTTTGGTGAATGTTTAAGGTATGCTTTGCATTAAGATTTCCTCGAAATAGTGTAAGTTCAATGGTCTATAGATCCTCGTGTCTCAACTGTTAGTCTTTCAATTTTCCGTTTTGAAAATAACCATGATAGCATGATATTAACATGATTTATAAGACCATACTATCACTTTTAATAGCAATAAAACATATCTTTGAACATGTTCGTTTTCGCTTCAGTTTTGCCCTTCAAACAAAAAAAAAACAATAAAACCTACATACACATGCAACCATCCACAAGCAAACTGCACCAGAATAACACATGAAAGAGAAGAGACAAACGCATTTAACAATAGGAACTAAAGATAGCTGGACTTAGCATCAGCACTAGCAAAAGCTAGTGATAGGGTTAAACTGGTTTCTATGTACACAAATCTTCTTTTTCTCTATCCCGTTTCCCTATAGTATAATAAGCATGCTATTGTATCATCAACATGCGAGTAAAACCCAATACAGGTAGACTACAACTCTAGGAAAACTATCTTGAAAAGGAAAAGGGGAAAACGTAATTAAGAAAGTATCTGAGTAATGTAAGCTCTTTAAAAGTTGGAATAAAATAAAAGTTCATAATATGTTCTCTCTTTCTGATTATCTTGAGTAAAAACATGTTTGATGTCTGTTTCAGATTTTACTATATATCTTTATCATATTTAGATGAATTGTAGCACTTGTTTATTATAAAAAGTGGCATCCCGATTTCAATTTATAAACAGAATACTGTAATACCCAATTTTGATATTTTAAGGATAATCTATTATATTTTTGATGTCAAGAAATGTATAAAATACTGAAATCTGGATTATTATTATCAAGTTATATTCCTTGCGGATATTTGTATAACATTTAGGACGATATCTACGATATTAAGACTCATTTGTCATATATTCATGAATATTTGTATTATCATATACTTGTTTTTTTAACCCCGAGATAAAACCGGATGATTTCAACAAAAAAATGACGAAACGGGCTGATATGACATCGTTATCAACTGCTGCTTCCAGTAATTATCGCATGCCTTTCCGTCGCTACTCGGGTGCTTTATCACACGCAAGTTCGTGCATTTCAGTAAAAAACGATAAACTTTGCTCACGATATCGTCATATTACATAAAGTACAATAACAAATTACTAATACTGCATTTTATAAGTATAAATATATTTTTCAGCTTAAATTTTCTGTTACAGTAGAAGTATATGATAAAAATATCATTACATGAGTAGTTAAGAAATGAGAGTTCTGCACCAAAGCCATTTACCATGCAGAAATCCTGCATCAGACCCCAATTTTGGGGCCCCGGGATGCAAATGGATGTTGAGCGAGGTAGGGATGCTGGGCGCGGAGGGTCTTTTCCGATGGGGAAATACCTCGTCGGAAAAGATTATTTTCTGGCGTAATTTTTACTGAATTACCTCCCCTGATTTTTCGGAGGGAAAATAACATTTTTGCAAATTGTTCGCGCCAGAGACTAAGGAAAGGAGAAAGAACCTGCCAGATTTCCTAAAATATGCCCCTGATTAGATTTCAATAATTTTGGCAGGGGTCCGAAGGTATGCCGGGGGAAAATTTGCAAATTATTTTGGCCATATGCAAATTTTCCCGACCTTCCCCAAGGATTTACTGGAATCACGTAATATAAATACCGGTCGAAATCCTATAAATAGTAACACTATGCAAAATTCTGGTGATCGAGAAAAATCATCAGACCACGTAAAAAAAATTGCCAAATTTGAATAGTATAAATAAAATCATGCCATCCAAGTTCACCATGGATTGCTACGAAGATTCCGTCTGTGAAGATAGCAGACCAACTTCATCCCCCGAAATGCAGAAATTCTGCAATACCCCACTGAAAAGGAAGAAGGGGCAGCTTTGCAAGGGCAAACCCGGGAAAGATGGGCTTTGCTGGAGGCGAGACGATGCCGATCAGCCGATCGGAGGGAAATTTAGGGCGGCCGAGACCATGGGGGAACTGAGGAAAATCGCTAAGGAGGAAGGGGTGAAGGGATATAGCAGGAAGAATAAGTTCGATTTGGTGCGGCTCATTGAGTCGGCGACCGACCGAAAATTCAAGCGCCGGGAAGTATTCACCAGGAAGCAGCTCAAGGCAATAGCGAGGCGGAGGGGATCACCAATATCTCCCGGCTGAAGAAAGATCAGCTGGTTGAGAAGGTGAAGCAGAGCATTGAAGAAGCCGCCGACCATATCGAGGTTGCGGATAAGCGGGAGGCCGTGGGAGGGGTATTTGGTACGGTGATCATCAAACCCAAGACGCAGCAGGACGTGGAGACTTTCATCAGGCTAAGCTGGGGGAAAATCCGAAGCACGATTTCGGAGGGGCTGGTGGGAAAGAAAGGGTTGAAAGCGGAAATAATCCTCCACGTGGAGATGGTGAAGATCAGCCCGGCGACCGGCGAGAATATCTACGCCAATCCAAAATTCCGGTCGGCCTTGATGGTAATCACCGAGTCGGCAGATTTGGACGAAGTGATAGCGCGGATTGAGGATAATGTCATTGAGAGCATGGCGACGTTCCAGGCTGAGGGGAGTGGATGGACCTTTGGGCGCGTCGAGAAGCTGGAAATTCAGCTGAATGAGTACAAGCCCCTCAAGGGAAGCTCATATATCCCACTTCCTAAGAAGCTCGCGGCCAAGAAGGCAATAATCAACGTGAAAAATGAGGATCAGCAGTGCTTCAAATGGGCGATCCTCTCGGCCCTCCATCACGATGAGGTGGATCAGATACATGCCAGCCGAGTCAAGCAGTATGAAAAGTGGGCGGACGAGCTCAGATTCGACGGCATCGAATTCCCAGTCTCATTCCGGGCAATCAATAGGTTCGAGAGGCTCAATGAGGGGATCAAGGTCAACGTATACGGATTCGATACGGGGAAGGAGGGAGGGACCTACCCGATGAGGATATCTGAAAAGGATGATGCCGGGGCAAAGCACGTGGATCTCATGCTAGTAGCTAAGGATGAGACGCGGCACTACTGCTGGGTGAAGAATCTCTCGCGGCTCTTAACGGCGCAGGTGAATGATCACGATGGGGAAGCTTACTTCTGCCGCGGATGCCTGAATCACTTCACTCGGCAAGAAAAGCTTGACCAGCACATGGAATATTGCGGGCAGAAGAAGGCGGTGAAAATCGAGATGCCCGACGAAGGGAGCTACGTTAGATTCCAAAATTACATCCGGTCGATGAAGGTGCCATTCGTCGTCTACGCAGACTTCGACTGCTTCACGACCAAGGTAGGACCCGAACCGGCAAAGACTGGCGTAGACAGAATCATGCAGATGCTGGAGCGCATGATGGAGCTTATCAAGCAGAAGGTGGAAGGGGGCGAGGCATCCAAACCCCATACCAAGATCCTCCAGAAGCACGAACCATCGGGATTCTGCTACCATATCAAGTGCTTCGACGAGACGGTACTGTATGGTTGTTATTTTTCGCGGGCATTAATTTTCGCGCTATTCGCGTTTAAAACGATAACCGCGAAAATTTATACCCGCGAATATTTTATTGTAAACCTAAATATATGAACATAATGACTTAAACGGAAAATCCGCGAATATAAATCCCAGCGAATAAATCCAACGCTGAAAACCGCGAAAATTTTGTACCGCGAATATAAAGCCCTATACAGTATATGCCAAGGAGCCGGTTATCTACACCATGCAGCAGGAAGGGGAGGACGTGGGGCAGATCTTCGTGGATCGGCTCACGAAGATATCCGGGAGATCTATCAGCAGGGCGATTTCAAGAAGCCTATGGCGATGACGGAGGAAGATAAGATCGCCTTCGCGAAGCCACCAAGTGCTCAATCTGCGACCAGGAGCTTGGGGAGGATAAGGTAAGGGACCATTGCCACTTCAAGGGTAGATTCAGAGGGGCCGCGCACAATGAGTGCAATCTGAACTACCAGGTGCCAAAATTCATTCCGGTCATCTTCCATAATCTGGCCGGCTACGATGCCCATCTCTTCATCAAGGCGCTGGGGGCTACCGAGGGCAAGATCAACTGCATCCCCAACACCGCGGAGCGCTACATCTCATTCACCAAGAGCGTGGCGGTCAGCACATACATGGATAAGAAAGGGAAATAGAAGACGCTTTATCAGCACCTGCGCTTCATCGATAGCTTCAAGTTCATTGGGGCAAGCTTGCAGAAGCTGGTAGAATCCATGCCAGCCGATGCCTTCACCAATATGAGGCGGGAATTTGGGGGAAAGCCGATGGATCCGGAGCTCTTCAAGATGGGGCACTTTGAATCGGAAAATGGGCGGAACATCACCTTGCGCGAAGTGATCGACCGGGAAAAGCTGAGGCATATCATGACGCATCCGGAAGACTACGAGCTGGGAAGTAGGTATATCAAGGGGGAAGGTGGATAAGGATGCTCAGCTGACGCTATTGAAAGATTACCTGGCCCGCACCAATGCCCTTGGAGAGTGCCCGATGAGATATTACCAGCGCCACGGCTTCGGTAGGTATTGAACGAGCGAGAAGATTGGCCTCCAGAATATCAGCCGCCGCATCCGACATACCCTATGCGCTGATCATATGATCGATATGAAGAATGCGCATCCGACTCTGCTCTCCTGGTATTGCCA
>MJUU01022098.1:0-15856 GCA_002080025.1 Modiolus philippinarum
TTAGAGTAGCCATTTCTAATCGTTTTAAAGATTTTACGATAAAAAAACCCATAAATTTGGCTATGACCTTGACCGATGACCTTGATGACCTTTGACCTTGGGATCAAATTGAAGGTCTCTTCTTGCTGATTAATTTGATATGTTACAAGACCATACTATCTGTAAAGGTTTAAGCGTTATACGCAAAAAACCTATTTCTGAAACGCGTCAAGGGCAATAACTCTTCAGGGAGTCATCAGAGAGCTTCGGTCCAATTGAGACAAATGTAGCCCTTGACATGATGAACATTTTTGCTGCTATACTTTTTCAGCCATCTATTACGGTTTCCGAGTTCATCTGATAACAAGGTCAAAGGTCAAGGTCAAAGGTCACCGATGACCTTCAACCCGGTACTCAAATTGAAGGTCTTTTCATGCTGATCACTTTAAACATATATGTTTACTATATTATCTGTAAGCGTTTAAAAGTTATTCGCAAAAAACCGATTTACCGAAACGCGTCAAGGGCTATAACTCAAAAACGGTTAATCGGAGAGTTTTTGTTCAATGGAACAAAATGTAGATCTCAATGAGAGGAACATTTTTGCTATATAATGTTTGCAGAAATTTTTTATCGTTTCTGAGATATCGCGAAAACAAATTTTCAAATGGCGGCCATTTTGAAAATGGCGGACGAAAAATTTTTTTCACCTCAGATTTGTAATCAGGGTCAATAAATCTACCTGGATACCAAATTTTATCAAATTCCGATAACTTTGAGAAATCGACAAAATTAGGGGTCAAAAACGCGTAACCGGGGTCGCGACCCCAAAAAATTTTTTTGCATGACAAATCATCCTGAGGATTAAAGAAACATTTTCCCCCATTCAGAATTTTGATATCGGTTAAGGTTGCTGAGTTTACCTGATAACAAGAAAAACCGCAGTCGGGGAGATAACTCTGTTACTAAAAATAGATTTCGTCTGTTCCCTAAATTCGAAAGAGAATTTCCAACTTCCAGTTAGTACGCGAAGTTCCATAATGATACGTCGAAAGGTTTTCCGTACAGAGACCTTACCGAAGAAGACAAATAATAATAATAATTAAAAGGTCAATTGTTCAGAGAACAATTGCAAGGTCTTTCCCCGTCAATGTAATGTTTTGTTACGTCTTATGTTTGAAATTTTCTTGGTGAGATTCACATTGTGTCCAATATATTTGATTTTCTATTTCTAACAGTTTTAATGACTGTTTTTACAGTAAAAAGACAAAAAATTGGGTATGACCTTGACCCGTGACCTTGGTGACCTTTGACGTTGGACTCAAATTGTAGGACTCTTCTTACTGATTAATTTGATATGTTACATGACAGTACTATCTGTAAAGGATTAAATGTTATACACAAAAAAACACTTTCCGATACGCGTCAAGGGCAATAACTCTTCGGGGAGTCATCGGAGAGCTTCGGTCCAAATGAATGAAATGTAGCCCTTGACATGGTGAACATTTTTGCTGATGTAATTTTTCAGCTATCTATTTCAGTTATTGAGTTTATATGCTAACAAGGTCAAAGGTCAAGGTCAAAGGTCACCGATGACCTTCAACCTGGTACTCAAATTGAAGGTCTTTTCATGCTGATCACTTTAAACATATATGTTTACTATATTATCTGTTAGCGTTTAAAAGTAATTCGCAAAAAACCGATTTACCGAAACGCGTCAAGGGCAATAACTCAAAAACGGTTTGTCTCAGAGTTTTCGTTCAATTGAATCAAATGTAGATCTCAATGAGAGGAACATTTTTGCAATATAATGTTTTTATAAATTTTTTATCGTTTCCGAGATATAGCGAGAACAAAATTTCAAATGGCGGCCATTTTGAAAATGGCGGCCGAAAATTTTTTTTTTACCCCCATTTTGTAATCAGGGTCATCAGAGCTACCTGGAAACCAAATTTCATCAAAATCCGACAACTTTGAAAATTTGCATATTTAGGGGTCAAAAACGCGTAACCGGGGTCGCGACCCAAAAAAATTTTTTTGCATGATGAATCATCCATAGGATGAATGAAACATTTTCCCCACCTCAGATTTTTTATATCGGTTACGGTTGCTGAGTCTATCTGCTAACAACAAAAACAGGGGTCGGGGAGATAACTCTGTTACTAAAAATAGATTTCGTCCGTACCCTAAATTCGAAAGAGAATTTTCAACTTCCAGTTAGTACGCGAAGTTTCGTAATGATACGTCAAAAGGTTTTCCGTACAGAGACCTTACGGAAGAAGAAGAAAAATAATAATAATTAAAAGGTCAATTGTTCAGAGAACAATTGCAAGGTCTTTCACCAGTTTTCACCATGAGTGCATGTTTGAGTTTGATTTTGTTGTCTATATCAGTTCAAAATGTGGTGTAAACAAAAGTTATGATCTTTATTAGTATTTCGCTCAACGGTTGCTAAGGACTTTTTCTAAAAATTAGCTTGTTGCTAAGGACAGGAAAGTCACTTCTGGTTGGCAATGTCATTTATTTCCTCTTTACAACATTACAAGACTTTTTGCATACGGTTGCTAAGGACTTTTATGGCAAATGACGTTGTTGCTAAGGACCTTGACCTTTGACCTTGACCTCCTTTTGTCGGCCACATTGAACTTAACATTTTACCTTCTTATAGTTTCTTTGTATCTTTAATAGTTTTTGAGATATAGTCAACAAACTCTAAAATCGGACCTCGAAAAATGGTTTTTGGGCCATAGGTCCAAAATGAATGGTCCAATTATTTTGGACCCCAGTGTCAAATGTAGACCTCAATGAGACAAACATTTTCTCAAATACATTTGATCATCTATCTCTTACAGTTTACCAGTTAAAGCAATAACAAGGCAAAAAGTCATCGGTGACCTTGACCAGTGACCTTTGACCTTGACATTTTTAGATGGCTATATATTACTTATTAACGATGGTGAAGGTTTAAGGTCTTTACGACTTATCGTTTGGGAGTATTAAGCATTAACGGAAACTCAAAATCTTTCAAAGGGCAATAACTCATATAAAGAGTTGTCAAATTTCTTCGGACCAAATGTAACAAAGTTGCGTCTTGTGACAATAAACATTTTTCTCATTACATGTTTTCAGCCATCTATTACGGTTTACGAGTTAAAGCAATAACAAGGTCTAAGGTCATCGGTGACCTTGACCGATGACCTTTGACCTTGCCATTTTTAGATGGCTATATATCACTTATTAACAATGGTGAAGGTTTCAGGTCTTTACGACTTATCGTTTGGGAGTATTAAGCATTAACGGAAACTCAAAATCTTTCAAAGGGCAATAACTCATATAAAGAGTCGTTGAATCTCTTCGGACCAAATGTAACAAAGTTGCGTCTCGTAAAGATGAATATTTTTCCAATTACATCTTTTCAGCCATCTTTTACGGTTTCCGAGTTTATCCACTAACAAGGTGTTAGGTCAAAGGTCAAGGTCAAAGTTGACATTTGACCTTGACATCATTTTCAAGCTTAAGTGTAGTCATGATCAATGGTGCAAGTTTCAGGTCTCTACGACTTACGGTTTCTGAGAAATAAATTGTGACGGAAACTCAAAACTTTCAAAGGGCAATAACTCAAAAAATACCATACCGCACGGTTTCGGTCAAAATGTAACGAAGTTCCGTCATGTCCTAAGGAACATTTTTCCCATTACACTTTATCAGCTATCTTTTACGGTTTTCGAGTTTATCCTCTAACAAGGGTTTTCGGTGTTGGGCAGATAACTCCGTTACTAAAAATAGTTCAGAACAACAGGGTCATATTTGTTGTCGTGTTGTATGACCTATCTACCACACAAAGTATCGTAATGATATGTCGCGTAGTTTTGAAGCAGCGGGGCGGCGGAAAAAGAATAATAATAATAATAATTATAATAATAATAATAATCAGAAGAATTACAATAAGGACTTTCACTGTGGTGAAAGACCTTAATAATCAGAAGAATTACTATAAGGTCTTTCCGACTGGAGTCGGGAAAGACCTTAATAATCAGAAGAATAACAAGAAGGTCTTTCACTGTCGTGAAAGACCTTAATAAAATGGAGTAAAAAAAGTCTTCATTACTGCAATAGTAATAGATTTGTTACACTGGCAAAACATTAATATTTGGAAAAAAATAAAGTCTTTTGAGTGTCTTCATTATGACAAAGTCACTGGGCAAACTTCTGCCCTTTAGGGTTTTCCTTGCATCTTACATTAAATTTAAATATCACTGGATCTAGTAAAAGTTTAAAACCAAAGATCATTAGTACGAGCGTTATATATAGAGTGTGATAAAACCTCCTGCTTTAGGGGGGTAAACAATGATCATGGTTTTCGTTCGTTCTTCTGTCTGTTTCTTATTCCATCGGCCATAGGGTTACATGTACATACTTTGTGGCGACAACACCTAGACCACTGTTTGAAACTAATTGAAACTTTTACAGACAATTTAGTACATAATGCCATTGTGCTGCACCAGCTATTTTGAATTTGATTCGATCTGATTTTTTTTGGTTTTTTTATTATTTCGATTTCTTGAATCAAATTTGGAGCCCTCCATAAATTTTAATTGCTTTTTAAAATTTTTAAATCTAACTATGGAGAGTGAATAAATTATGGTAAAAATCCGGGTAAAGTGAAGTAATCTTTATCTCTAATGATAAATGATAAATACTGAGAATTGCATTCGTATAGATTTTGCAGGAAATAACACAGGGCTTTATTCAACATAGAGTCGATTCAATAAATGTGTCCCTACCTTAACTTCCTGACCAATCAAATGCAGTGATGATATTACTGATTCATAGTTTGCTTCTATATCAATAATTGACAGTTCCTTTGTAAAATGATGACACAATGCTACATTGTGTATGAATATATACAATGTTTTGTCTGTGGCCGTCCACATTTGATGACATTATACATTTATTTCCCATGTATGTGGGAGATATGAAGATTTGTTTACCCGAGGGAATCATATTTCCCGAAGGCATCGCCTGAGGGAAATATGATTTCTCGAGGGTAAACAAATCTTCATATCTCCCACATGCATGGGAAATAAATATTTTATTCCACTACTAAGTTTAATATGTACAAATCATTGAAGGTTATATCGAGAAGTGGTTCTACCCCCCTCAATCTACCTGAAATTTTTTTCATGATCGCGAAGAATTCAGGCAAAATTGACAGAAAAACTAACAAAAACTCGTCTGGAATCATTTTTCTTGAAACTCCGCCTGAATCCTCCTATATTCGAAAGCCGCTGCATCTATGACATCGATCGGTGAAAATATAATAGCGTAATAAGGACACAAGAACTAAAAGTACACTATAGTAAGAAAAGGCATTGTCGTTGCTGAAATAAATTTGTTTTATTGATTTTTGAAATTGACATAACAACACAAATGAAAATAATTAAAAGTGTGCTGTTGAGACCTTATTATTCGGTAAAAACTCTTGGCTATGCGACAGTGACCATGTTAACTCGGAACACCTCCTTACTATGATAACTCTTGTAAAATCTAGAGAATTTCGAATGAGGGGAATATGATATTTGGACACGACTTTCAGCGGGAGACACGATGTTTTGTTCACAGTCACGTGTGACAGTCTTGGCCAATGAAAATTCGGTATTAGTCAAGTTATAATTATATAGTGGAATAATGTGTTTTATTTAACACAGAAGCTGACAAAAAATATATATGTCACAAACTGATGGTGGGGACAGATTTATTGAATCGGTTCTATGTGGAATATGAAAGTGTATTCATCCTGTCAGAACCAGAATAGCATTAACACACACATATATATATATATATGCAGGTGTTCAAATTTTAGAAAAGGGACCGATCCGCTTTTAGGCAAGACAGCTGAATATTTTTTTTCCTGTAAGGCCGTTGATTTTTCTCTTTTCTAGTTTTACGAACCCTTCTACCTAAAAAATTTAGGCCCAAATTTGAAAAAAAAATTTTTGCTTTTTGATTTTTTTTCCTACCATACAAATATTTGGTCTATTATTCAATGAAATTCCTATTATCTTAATCCAAATTACAGTTTTTTGCCCGACCTAAATTTTTCTAGAATTTTATTTTTTATTTTTGTCCTTCCTCCTACCCACCAACATTTATGAACAAGTTTGTAAAACCTCCGGAGTAAAACCAAAAATTTAAAAAAAGTGGCCTAAACAACTAAAGGTGGAATTTGATAGAAAAGGTTATGGAAAATCCTCTTTGACACATTCACAACCGATGTGTGTTTCACTTTCTGGCTGGCCACATTGTTGAAAACTTTTACCCTTTCAAAGATGTTGACCCTACATGTATACCCTTATAGCATGTACAGTGTACTATTACACTGTTGTTTCTGATGATAAATGCAACATCCAATAAAGGTCTACGCCGAGCGCAGCATGATACGACCGCAGCATGTCGACCACTGAAATTTCAACAAAAGTAGTTTAAAGTGAAAAATTGCATTTTTGGCCCCTTTGAACCTTGTAGATCGGAAACGGTAAGACTTACACAAAATCCGTTGCATATTACTGAAAGCTTAGATCAAGAGGAATCCAAAGAAAAAACCCCATCGAAATCTGATGAAAAATTAAGATTTGACATAGTAATAAAAATTGCAATGTTGGCCCCTTTGACCCCTCGTAGCTTGGAAACGGTAAGAACTACGCCAAATCCCTTGACATACTACTGAAAGCTTAGATCAAGAAGAATCCAAAAAAAAATCCCATCGAAATCCTATGAAAAATAAAAATTCTACATAATCTGCAAATTCGCAATTTTGGCCCAGTTCGGCCCCTCATAGCTGGGAAAGGAAACAAGTTAACAAAAATCTAATAGCTGAGCGCCATATTAATTTTTCACAAGGAATCCATTAAAAAAAAAACTGCATCAAAATTGGACTTAAAATAAAAACTTTATTTTTTTTTTAGATTTGCCCCTGTTGGGCCCCATTTATCTCGTGAGCGGTACTTGCTACGTGAAATCCGTTGGCATATTTCAGATTGGAAATTTCCTCAGGAGCACACTGAAAGAAACCCCACCAAAATCCGATTAATAATAAAGATTCTACAGACAAACATGTGAAAACACCCAATTTAACCCTTTTTGGCCCCTTTTTTAAAAACGGGTGGGGTCACAATGACCAAAACTAAGCCAAGCCTTCCTTTTGTACCAAAGAACATTATATAAAAATTTCATAAGGATTGATCTACTGGAACTAAAGTTATTGACCAAAAACTAAAGTGTCTACAGACGACGATGACGACAACGACGACAACGACGACGACGACGACGACGACAGCACCATACCATTATACGACCGCAACAATTTTTGCGGTCATATAAAAACTATTTAGTGCTAAAACCTTTTGAAACATGTATAACACAAGAAAGGAATGCAAATGAATCTAAATACTACAGGTTTGTTTCATAAGTAAGTTTTGTTTTTGTGTAATGATAAATCGATCTTCCTGAGCGATCTTCTTGCATAATCAAACAAATTCATATCGGTCCTTGAGATGTTCTTTGTTCAACTATTTATTGAAATGTAACGCAGTAGTCGCCATTGATAAAATACAAATTTGAACATTGTCCTAGTTTCATGTTGTTTGTTACCCAGGTCCCGTTTCTCCAAAATGTAACCGAAGGCTGCCAGTTGTATGACAGAATGCAAGGATTTGACTTTGAAAAATCTCCGAAGGAACTTTTTTGTGTTAAACTGAACTAATATCTATTCATAATTTAATTAAAATAATTTTGATTAAATTTATCGGCATTCAAAGAGTTTAGATTGATTATTATAAGTTTCGTTTTTTCAACAAATTTGCAATTTATATCCCACATTAGCCAATCAAATCAACATTCTTGCGTGTATTTCATTTATATCGTGTACACACACGATATGTTGAAATGATTCATTTCGTTCGTTCAGTGTAGATGTTCCGTGCATAGCGTGTATGTATGCAATTAATCGTCTGAAGCGTATATGAATGCAACGAATCGTTTGAAGCATGTATGAATGAAACGAATCGTTTGAAGCGTGTAATTCATTCCGTTTTCCGTTCGCTCCACTCGCGTGTACACTCCGTTCGCCTTCCGTTCATGCTGTAACGATGAGCGTTCAGACAACTGTACTAGTATACTGTATATGAAATTGCAATATCTTCAAACATTCAGGGCAGTTTCAAAATTAAATATGTGGGGATACAAAAAGCATCGACCACGGAAGATGTGCCAACTTGACCAAGATATTAGTGGTATTGACATTTGGTATAATTTTCATGAAAATCTGTCAAAATGTGTTGCCATGAGAACGCTTACAAGGTAAATTTTTGGATAAAAGAGAGTCATTATTTTCGACAAAGTCCCATAACTCCGTCAAAAATTATCGACCGAGGCTGATTTTTGAACTTGACCAAGGTATTAGTGGTATAAATATTTGATTAAAATTTCATGAGAATCCGTCAAAATTTGTAGGCATGAGAGCGCTTACAAGGTCAATTTTTTGCAGAAACCGTGTCGTTATACTGGTCAAAGTGCAATAACTCCATCAAAAAGTCTCGACTCAAACTGATCTTTAAACTTGAGCAAGGTATTAGTGGTATAAACATTTGGTATAAATTTCATAAAAATCCGTTAAAATCTGTAGCCATTAGAGCGCTTACGAGGTCAATTTTTGGCTAAAACATTTTCTTTATTTTCGTCAAAGGCCCATAACTCCTTAAAAAATATATATGATTTTCGAACTTGACCAAGGTATTAATGTTATAAATATTTGGTATAAATTGCATAAGAATCCGTCAAAATTTGTAGCCATGAGAGCGCTTACAAGGTCAATTTTTGGCTAAAACCGTGTCGTTATTTTGGTCAAAGTCCCATAACTCCGTCAAAAGTATTGACTAAGGCTGATTTTCGAACTTGACCAAGGTATTAGTAGTGTAAATATTTGGTATAAATTTCATGAAAATCCGTAAAAATTTGTTGGCATGAGAGTGCTTACAAGGTCAATTTTTGGATAAAGCAGAGTCATGATTTCGGTCAAAGTCCCATAACTCCGTCAAAAAGTATCGACCAAGGCTGATTTTCGAACTTGACCAAGGTGTTAGTAATATAAACATTTAGTATAAATTTCATAAAAATCCGTTATAATTTGTATGCATGAGAGTGCTTACAAGAAAGTGTGACGGACGGACACACGGACGCCCGGAATTTCTATGTCCCCGCTCCGCGTTGCGGCGGGGGACAAAAATATCTTTCAACTAATACTGTAAAAACCTATGCACTTGATACCTCTGCTATAAAACTAGAATTAACTAGTACAATCGAACAATTGATATGTCTTCCTTGGAAGTTGCGTCATAATGTTTTCCATTTGCACAAAAATGTTTTGGAAGTCCTAACAAACGTTCGTTACACCAAACTACGATGGACTGTTCACGAGTTATGACCATTGAAAATTTTGTCATATCTTAAAGTACATTTTTCCAGAAAACGGTAGCAGAAAGAAACCTGGAACCTTTTCTATTCATCTAAGGGGATATCTGTTACATCTAAAAAGAACTTTGAACTATCTGATCAATCCTTGTTATTGTATTTACTCTGAAACCGTAACAGAAAGCTGAAAAAATATATGGAGAAAATGTGTGTCTTGTTAAGATCTGCATTTGTAATATTGGGTCCAAAATTATTAGACTAACCGTTTTCGGCTTATGGACCAAATGTCCGATTTTTGGTTTTGCTTAAAGGTCAAACACCATTGAAAATACAAAAAGACATTCAATACGAAAAATGTTCAGTGACCTTCAAAATGGGGTCAAGGTGACGCGTCAAGTCAAAAATCTTTTTTCACGTTTCTAGATCACAAACAGCGGCAGTAGAATACCGAAGGAACAAAGGAGGGCAATTTACAAAACTTAAAGTCCAAAGACATGGCCAAAACGAGAACACAGATAACAATGACGTAAGACACAAAACAGTGACATAAGATAGATACATAGCACAGAAATAGAATTAACAACATTCAGGCACGCACCGTGTGAACTCCAGTGAAACTGAGAGTGACATCAGGTGCTCCAAAGGGTAAGCATGAACTGCTCTGTTAACAGCACCCGTCACACTGTGAGTGAGTCAATCCAGGAAAATGTCAAAGTCGGTAGTCAAATCCGGGAAGACGTGAATCTAGCTGAAAATGTCTACTTTCATTTGGAATACTGACACGTCATATCTTTTATTGTTGTTATGGTGACGGCAATGGAATTTCTCGAGGGATGAAATTAACATAGGTTGAACAAATCCCTGACTGAGCAGCTTTTGGGACAGCGTTTTTGCTCTGTTAAAAAAATGAATCACTGTACAAACTACACTCTCGAAAGTAACGAATCATATGTGAAATATACACTCCACAGGCTGGAGAGGTAGGTATCAATCAATGTACGTATCAAGCGGCTATAACTATGAATCAGTAATCAGAACTTTATAACGTTACGAAACTTCCAGGAAAGACCTATCAATTGTTCTGCGATCAATTGACATACTAGTTGTAGATGTATTTCGCAATAAAAATTGTCTTTTTTCTTTTAACTTGGTCTCATTTGAAGGTTTAAAAAAGGGGGTCATAGTCTCTCTATACAAATCAGGTTAAATTACAGGAAGTTTGAGTATTTCAGACACCGATATAATATAAATTGGAGTAAATGTGCCTTTTCTTACATATTTAAGGTTAAATTTCAGGATGTTGAAGTATTTGGGACACCGGTATAATATCAATGGAGAAAATAAGGTGAAATTACAGGAAGTTTCAAAATTGCGGATACCAGTTTAATATGAAATGAAAAAATGGTGCCCTTTCTTACATATTTTAGGTTAAATTAAACAAGTTTCAGTATTGTGGACACCTGTACAGCATTAAATGGAGAAAATGTGCCTTTTCGCATATATTTTGTACATTTCAGAATTGCAGACACGGGTATAATATCAAATGGAGAAAATGTGCCTTTTCTTACATATCATAGTCAACGGAAATTATGTCCTTAGCTAGCTGTCAGTAACTGCGAGCATTTGTCCGGACAGTTCCTGTGTGTATTGTCTTCATGTTTTATGTACTTCATTGTGAGGGTACTCGTCTTGATAAGTTGGACTTTTTTTCTAGTTTGATTTTTACTGTGAGGCTTTTTGTGTATTTATTTTTTAGCCATTCACCACACCTAGGGGGAGGGTTTGGATCCGAGAAAACGAGTTTAACCCCACCACAATTTTTGCGCATTTCCCAAGTCAGAAATATGTTGGTGATTGACTTGTCCGTGTCTTATAAAATTTTAGTTTCTTGATATTTGGGTTATTGGATGTGGTTTGTTTCCATTGATTTATCCACTGTTTTACCCTTTTGGGGCCATTTAGGGCTTGCTATATGGTGTGAGGTTCCTCACTGTGTTGAAGACCATACGGTGACCCCTAGATGCTTTGTTTTGGGTCGTTTTAACCTGGATATAGGATGTTGTCTCCGTGACATTTACCCCATTTCCTTTTTTTTTCATATTTAATGTGAAATTACAGGAAGTTTCAAAATTGCGATACCGGTTTAATGTAAAATGGAGAAAATATGCCCTTTCTTACATATTTTAGGTTAAAGTACAGGAAGTTTCAAAATTGCGGACACCGATACAGCATCAAATGGAGAAAATGTGCCTTTTAGCATATATTTTTGTTAAATTACAGGAATTTTTAGAATTGCGGACACCGATATAATATCAGTTGCAGAAAATGTTCCATTTCTTACATATTTTAGGTTAAATTACAGGAATTTTCAGTATTGCAGACACCAGTATAATAACGAATGGAGAAAATGTGACTTTTCTTACATATTTTAGGTTAAATTACAGGAAGGTCCAATATTGCGGAAACCTGTACAGCATCAAATTGAGAAAATGTGCCTTTTCTTATATATTTTAGGTGAAATTACTTTATATTTAAGTATTACAGACATCGGTATAATATCAATTGGAGGAAATGTACCTTTGCTTTTATATTTTTGGTTACATTGCAGAAAGTTTAAGTTTTGCAGATAAAAGTTCAATAGGTTATATAATAGACGTTAAAAGTACAAAAACTCAGTCAATAGTAATTTTTTTTTTTTGGGGGGGGGGGGGATAAAGTTTATATAGCATATATTTCTTTCTGTTGCATTAATTTTTCATTTATTTCCAATCGGAAAAGTGACTCGATTTACAAATATAACCAAAAATTACAGTCTTCCTTCCTGCCCTTTCTTCGTATTTTACGAAAGGATATGGATGTATTACCCTTGGGTTTAGAAAAATTAAAATAGACTGTTCCTGAAGTGTGGTCGGCACGATTTCGCAAATACTCTAGCTATCGGCTTTCTGAAATGATTTAGAAGGTCATGCAATCGATTGATAGAGTACGTTTTATGTCTAGTGAAAATTATTTCAGTTATATCAGGACGAGAACCGGTTTAAAAATTCAGCAAAATAACAAGCAAAATAAGAACGAAATAAGGGTGAAAGGGATTATCGAGGAAATGAGTTTTGATTGCCACTGGAAAAGGGGAAGAAATGGGTAGGGGCAAGACATATAGCCATCTGTAACATTTCAGAAAGATTTCCTCCTTAAAAGAAGATAGATTGATAATTTAGTTAATGCATATTTCAGCTATACCAGGACACGAACAAGTAAATCAATACAATATACTAGCATATATATAAGAAGAAAGAAATGTGGAAGGGACAACCGGGTAACGAGTTTTGATTTCCACTGGAAAGAGCGATAAATGGGTAGGGGCAGGAATTTAAGCCTAATTTACCACTCCCGGTGAGTCTGCTCTCCTTAAAAATATAGAAGGGGCCTGTATATTGCATGCAGCGTGGCGTTTCTCCACACAGTCTTGCTACAATTGTTCGCGGTCAGGCTTTCCGCGTTATGACCTGAACACTCCGAATAGACATGACATTCCCCTATCCACCCTTTGGATTCTGTGCTATGGACATAATGGTACGATCAAAATGATAAAATGATCACCCGATCACCCCAACATCTTATTTGTGCTTCGTTTTTATGGTATATTGTGAGGAGTATATGAGCACAGTTCAGGTCGTATTTGTCGAGGAGGAGCGAGGTGGAACCGGAAGTGACGTCCCCGGAAGTGACGTAGACCGGAAGTCACGTGACCAGAAGTCACGTGACCGGAAGCGGAAGTCACGTGGCCGGAACACGAAGTGTTTTGACTGCGCAACCGGAAGTAGGCCTATTTGAAGCCCTATACGGGCCTATTGACCGGCAATTACATGTTGGAACAACACCTGACCCCACAGGTGTCACGGTTGACTTTAGTGGAGCGCGCATGCGAGACCGGAAGTGGGCGTAGCCCCATGTGTGCATACCGGAAGTGGTCTTATTTAAGCCCTTGTCGGGCCTATTAACCGGAAATGACGTGTTGGAATAACACGTGACCCTGCAAGGGTCACGGTTGACCTTAGTCCATGACGCGTGCGCGACCGGAAATGACGTGTTGAAAGAGTGCAAGACCCCGCAGGGGTGTTGTATGACCTAAGTATAGATAGGAAGTGGGCGTAGCCCCATGTATAGATCGGAAGTCGGGTATTTTCGGAACGACTCGGGCGTCTTTCATGATGTTTTTGAAAGTTGTTGTTATCATTGTATTTCTTATGGTGTCTTCTATCACGTCCGCGTTCATCGCGGCAATTCAAAGGGTTGCTAAGCACCTTGTTGGTTGCTAGGTGTCTTCTATCACGTCCGCGTTCATCAAGGGACATAACTCTTGCTAGTTATTTTCCCGCCATTTTTTTAAAGTTTGTTGATTTCGCCCGAGGCTTAGGCGAGATAACTCGTGATTTATTGATGTTTGTGCTAGTTTATATTTATGTTTACCAGTATTAAATACGACTCACGAGTACGTGTTTTGCTGTGCTCGAGTGCTCATTTCACCATATTGCTGCTGCTGCTGCTGCGCTAGGTCTATTTGGCTTTTGCTGCTGCTGCTGCTTCTAGCTTAGAAAAGAAAAATTCAAAATGTGAATTTTGTGTGAATCCAGCCATTATCTACTGAATCCATAAAATGTCACTCTGCGTTTCACCAGACTTTTGATTTGCTATATCTGCATAGTTATAAGCTGTCTCACCCCTTCTTCCCTATCCCAACTGTCTTTGGTCTATCCTTTACGTAGATTAATTGTCTTCGATCGACAGTGGCACACAATCCAATACCGTAGCAAACTATTTCTTATCTATAGCATACTTCTAAGCCTCTCTAGAATCATAGTCCTCTTCTTCTAACAATCGCTGAACTGCCATTTGATTGTTCAGTATTCTGTACACCTTCAATCCATTTTGTCCCAAAACACACCCGTTTTAACGTTGCAATAATTTTATCGAAATGATATTCCTTATTGAATGTCTTATTATATCTTTAACCCAACTATATTTAGTTCTATCTTAAATATGCTCACGAGTATACTTTTAGTTGTGCTCTCGTGCTCATTTCAGTATTCGGTGGTGGTGGTGGTGGTGGTGGGATGATAGGCTATTGTGGTGGTGGTGGTGGTGGTGACAGTGGTTTCGCGGTAGTTGGGCTTGACAATTGTGTTGGTGAGCTCCTTCAGTTATTGATTTTCTTGCTTAATGGAACTACTCACGTCTGCTCACCTGACTCACGAGCTATTCACACGACTCACGAGTTGCTCACGAGTATCGTTTTGACAGTGCTCGCGTGCTCATTTCACTATATTGCTGCTGCTGCTGCTCAAGGGTAATAGTGAGCATATATTATAGATAGGATTAATGTATGGTTAGGGTAAGAGCATTGTAAGGGTTAGGGTTAGATTATAGATAGGATTAGGGTTAGATTAAAGACAGAGTAAGGGTTAAATTATAGATAGGATTAATGTATGGTTAGGGTAAGAGCATGGTAAGGGTTAGGGTTAGATTATAGATAGGATTAGGGTTAGATTAAAGACAGAGT
The DNA here is from genome assembly GCA_002080025.1 of Modiolus philippinarum. Classification (NCBI taxonomy): domain Eukaryota; kingdom Metazoa; phylum Mollusca; class Bivalvia; order Mytilida; family Modiolidae; genus Modiolus; species Modiolus philippinarum. The sequence continues at coordinate 15,008 of MJUU01022098.1, forward strand.
AAGGGTTAAATTGTGGTTAGAATTACGGTAAAATTGAAGATAGGGTTAGGGTTCAAATATGTTTAAGGTTAGGGTTGGAATATAGATAGGGTTAGGGTTGGAGTATAGATAGGGTTAGGGTTATATTATAGATAGGATTAATGTATGGTTAGGGTAAGAGCATGGTAAGGGTTAGGGTTAGATTATAAATAGGATTAGGGTTAGATTAAAGACAGAGTAAGGGTTAAATTATGGTTAGAATTACGGTAAAATTGAAGATAGGGTTAGGGTTCAAATATGTTTAAAGTTAGGGTTGGAATATAGATAGGGTTAGGGTTGGAGTATAGATAAGGTTAAGGTTAGATTAAGGTTATTGTATTTTTTCTTTTCTAGGCTGGAAGCAGCAGCAGCAGCAGCAGCAGCAGGGGCACTATTACCCTAGAGCAGCAGCAGCAGCAATATAGTGAAATGAGCACGCGAGCACTGTCAAAACGATACTCGGGAGCAACTCGTGAGTCGTGTGAATAGCTCGTGAGTCAGGTGAGCAGACGTGAGTAATTCCATTAAGCAAGAAAATCAATAACTGAAGGAGCTCACCAACACAATTGTCAAGCCCAACTACCGCGAAACCACTGTCACCACCACCACAATAGCCTATCATCCCACCACCACCACTACCACCACCGAATACTGAAATGAGCACGAGAGCACAAGTGAGCATATTTAAGATAGAACTAAATATAGTTGGGTTAAAGATATAATAAGACATTCAATAAGGAATATCATTTCGATAAAATTATTGCAACGTTAAAACGGGTGTGTTTTGGGACAAAATGGATTGAAGGTGTACAGAATACTGAACAATCAAAT
>MJUU01022099.1:0-12127 GCA_002080025.1 Modiolus philippinarum
AACATTAACTTTAACGTACGGATTAAATATACCTAGGGCGTTCTATTATTTTTTTTTATATATATTTCAATTCTAAATTCATTTTTTGATGAAGCGAAATTATCATTTCGCAAAATGTATTAACTTGAAAGATGACGTAAGGCTATCAATCAGTCATTTACGGATAGGACCGATCAATCATCCGTCAGTCACGTAATTTACGTATTGTATCCGTCAAATACGTAAATTACTTCTCTTATCCGTCAGATTTTGACGGACTGTTGACTGATCGATCACTGATCGATGACTGATCGTTGACGGCTGACGGATCGCTTAATGATCGCTCTTTTAGTAACGGCTACTGAAGCAAGGACTGTATAGGATGAAGCTTTCTGATAATCATATTTATATTGTTTTACTTTTACACTTTTAATATTTCTAAAAACAAAACCAGATCCTCTTTCTTGAAATTCATCTATCCAAGCTTTAAATTTATGTATTAAAATTTTATAGAATTTAGATATATTATTTTGTGTTAGGATATATTGAATAGGATGAGAATAATGACTTTCTATTATATCAAATGACATAGGAGTTGAAAATTCACTTGTTATTATTATTTCTATTTTCAAAGGAAATTGATTAATAACTATCTTATTTTTTAATAAGTTTATATATTTATCTATATCATCTTCTTCTATATCATCAATATCAGTTTCAGTAATAAGATCTATAAATGATTTGGTTTTTTTACTGACCATTTTTTATAAAATAAATTTTAAATTATGATTTTTTAATAATTTTATTTTTTAAATAATAATTCTTTTGATAATTAGGATTTCTTTCTATAAATTCATTATAAGCTTGTTTATATTTTTCTTCATTTCTTTCTCGATGATTTCTTTTAACAAAGTATAAACATTGTTTACATTTTGCTTTTAATCCATCATATGCTTTAGAATCTTTATAATAATTATTATATGTTTTATATTCATTACATTTTATACAGATTTTTCCTTCTGTCATTTTTTAAAAAAGAATTTTTATTTATTTAAAATGGTGTTTACAAATCTAACAAATAGATTAGCAGATGAATTACATCCCAGAGTGGTAAGTGTTTTTCCTAAAAGACGTGTTTATGTTCATTCTGTTGATCAGACATGGGCAGTTGATTTGGTAGATATGCAAAAATATTCAAAACAAAATAAACACTATAAATACTTATTAGCAGTTATAGATGTATTTAGTAAATATGGTTGGTTGATTCCATTGAAAAATAAAACAGGTGTGACAGTAAGTGAAGCATTTAAAACATTATTTAAAGAAAGAAAACCTTTCTTTGTGTGGTCTGACAAAGGATCAGAATTTTATAATAGGCAAGTAAAAGAATTGTTAAAAGAAAATAACATAAAATTATATTCAACTGAGAATGAAGAAAAATCTAGTGTAGTAGAACGTTGGATAGGAACAATGAAACAACATATGTTTAAATATTTTATTGCCAATGAAACTTTTAAATATTATGATGTATTAGATAAATTAGTTAAACATTATAATAATACAATACATTCTTCAATTAAAATGACACCAGTTGAAGCAAGTAAATCTAAAAATCAATCAAGAGTGTATAAAAATTTATATCCAGAAAAAGATTTAATCCAATCAAAAAAACCTAAATTCAAAGTAGGAGATAGAGTAAGAATAACAAAAAAGAAAGGTCAATTTGAAAAGGGTTATACAACTCGTTGGAGAAGAGAAATATTTGTAATTGAAAAGGTTTTAAATACAAACCCTATTACTTATAAAATAAAAGATTTAAAAGGTGAAGAAATTATAGGTTCTTTCTATAGTCAAGAATTACAGATGACTAAATTTTAGATTTTTTTTTACTGTGTTAGACCCGCAATAAGGGTTTTAAATTCGGTGTACTCCCGGGTAACTTTTTTTTATATTGTGTTAGACCCGCAATAAGGGTTTTAAATTCGGTGTACTCCCGGCTGTTTAATTTTTTGGGGGGTCTTTTTGTGTCTATTTTTTTTTTTGAGGGTCAAAAAATATGTGGTTTTTTGTGCTGTTTTTGCGTTTTCTGACAAACTTTATGTTATTTTAGGTCTTTTGAGGGTTTTTTAGGGGGTCAAAATTTGTAGTAGTTAATTAAATGAGGTTGGACGGGCTTGGCCCGGACAAGCTCATTTAATTAACTACTTGCCTAACCGTAATGTTTTTAACTGTAACCCTAACCCTAATGTAGGTACTGTAAGCCTAACCCTAATGTATGTAACTGTAACCCTAACCCTAATGTATATAACTGTAACCCTCGCCCTAATGTATGTTACTGTTACCATAACCCTAATGTATGTAACTGTAACCCTAACCCTTATGTATGTAACTGTAACCCTTACTATAATGAATGTAACTGCAACCTTAACCCTAATGTATGTAACTGTAACCCTAACCCTTATGTATGTAACTGTAACCCTTACCTTAATGTATATAACTGTTACCCTCACCGTAATGTATATAACCTATGGGTACTAACTGTGCACCTCTCATTGCAGATTTATTTCTTTATTGCTACGAGTCACAATTCATGGCAAAAATTCAAAACAACCCTTCTAAACAGCATTTAGTGGATAAATTTAACAATACATATAGATATTTGGACGATATTTTTGCTTTAAACAATCCTGAATTTTCTAAATTTACAGATGGCAAAAACATTGATCATCTCCCAAATGCTTTACACCATAACTAAATTTAAACAATTTTTCATATTGGCAGTATTTGGCAACTGTATAAACAATCCTGAATTTTCTAAATTTACAGATGACAAAAAGATTCATCATCTCCTAAATGCTTTACACCATAACTAAATTTAAACAATTTTTTCATATTGGCAGTATTTGGCATTGCACAATATCATGTTCTATTTCATAATTGATGATGTTGTTATACCAAATCTATTTAGAAGTATTTCAATTGAAGTTTCATATGTAAGAAGGCATGGTATCTTAGTCAACGGAAATAATGTCTTTAGCTAGCTGTCAGTAACTGCGAGCATTTGTCCGGACAGTACCTGTGTGTATTCTTTTCATGTTTTATGTAATTCATTGTAAGGGTACTCGTCTTGATAATTGATGAGTTGGACTTTTTTCTAGTTTGATTTTTACTGTGAGTCTTTTTGTGTATTTATTTTTTAGCCATTCACCACACATAGTGGGAGGGTTTGGATCCAAGAAAACGAGTTTAACCCCACAGCAGGTTTTGCGCCTGTCCAAAGTCAGGAATCTGTTGATGACTGGCTTGTCCGTGTCTTCTTATAAAATTTTGGTTTCTTGATATTTGGGTTATTGGATGTGGTTTGTTTCCATTGATTTATTCACTTTTTACCTTTTTGGGGCCATTTAGGGCTTGCTATATGGTGTGAGGTTCCTCAGTGTGTTGAAGACCGTACGGTGACCCTAGATGCTTTGTTTTTGGGTCATTTAATCTGGATTTGAGATGTTGTCTCCTGGACATTTACCCCATTTCCTTTCTTTTTCATAACTGTAACCCTAACCCTAATATATGTAACTGTAACCCTAACCCTAATGTTTGTAACTAACCTTAACCCTAATGTATCTATCTGTAACCCTTACCGTAATGTATGTAACTGTAACCCTAACTCAAATGTCTCTAACTCTAACCCTAACCCTAATGAATGTAACTGTAACTCTAACCCAAATGTATATAACTCTAACCCTCACCGTAATGTATGTAACTGTAGCCCTAACCCTAAGGTTTGTAACTGTACCCCTAACCCTAATGTATGTAACTGTAACCCTAACCCAAATGTATGTAACTGTAACCCTAACCCAAATATATGTTACTCTAACCCTCACCGTAATGTATGTAACTGTAACCCTAACCCTAATATATGTAACTGTAACCCAAATCCTAATGTATGTAACTGTTACCCTAACCTAATCTATGTAACTGTAACCCTAACACTAATGTATATAACTGTAACCCTCACTGTAATGTATCTAACTGTAACCCTAACCCATATATATGTAATGTAACCCTAACCCTAATGTGTCTAACTGTAACCCTAACCCAAATTTATGTAACTGTAACCCTAACATTAAGGTATGTAAGTGTAACTCTCACCATAATGTATGTAACTGTATCCCTAAACCAAATGTATGTAACTGTAACTCTAACTCTAGTGTATGTAACTGTACCCCTCACCATAATGTATGTAACTGTATCACTAACCCTAATATATGTTACTGTAACCCTATCCCTAATGTATGTAATTGTAACCCTAACATAATGTGTAAAACTTTAACCCTAGCCGTAATGTGTAAATCTATAACCCTAGTAAAATATATACTTATGTTACCCTAACCCTAATCTATGTTACTGTAACCCTAACCCTAATGTATGTATCTGTAACGCTAACCCTAATGTATGTAACTGTAACGCTAACTATAATTAGTGTAACTGTAACCCTCACCGTTATGTTTGTATTTGAAACCCTAACCCTAATGTATGTAACTGTAACCCTAACCCAAATGTATGTAACTGTAACCCTAATGTATGTAACTGTAACCCTAACCCTAATGTATGTAACTGTAACCCTAACCCTAATGTATGTAACTGTAACTCTTACCATAATGTGTGTAACTCTAACCCTTTCCCTAATGTATGTAACTGTAATTCTAACCCAAATGTATGTAACTGTAACCCTCGCCGTAATGTATGTAACTGTAACCCTAACCGTAAGGTATGTAACTGTAATCCTAATCCTAATGTATGTAACTGTAACCCTAACCCTAATGTATATAACTGTATCCCTCATCGTAATTTATGTATCTCTAACCCTAACCCTAATGTATGTAGCTGTAACCCTCATCGTAATGTATGTTACTGTAACCCTAACCCTTATGTATGTAACTGTAACCCTCATCGTAATGTATATAACTGTAACCCTCACCCTAATGTATGTAACTGTAACCCTTCTCTGTAATGTATCTAACTGTAACCCTAACTCAAATGTATGTAGTTGTAACTCTCACCCTCATGTATGTAACTGTAACCCTTACTCAAATGTATATAGCTGTAACCCTCACCGTAATGTATGAAACTTTATCCCTAACCCTAATGTATGTAACTGTAACCTTAACCCTAATGTATGTAACTCTAACCCTAACCCAAATCCATGTAACTGTATCCCTAACACATATGTATGTAACTGTAACCCTAACCCAATTGTATGTAACTGTAACAATAATCCTAATGTATGTAACTGTAACCCTCACCATAATGTATGTAACTGTATCCCTAACCCTTATGTATGTAACTGTAACCATATCCCTAATGTATATAACTGTAGCCCTAACATAATGTGTAATACTTTAACCCTAGCCCTAATGTATAAATCTATAACCCTAACAAAATATATACTTATGTAACCCTAACCCTAATGTATGTAACTGTAACCCTAACCCTAATGAATGTATCTGTTACACTAACCTTAATGTATGTAACCGTAACCCTAACCCAAATGTATGTAACTGTTACCCTAATGTATGTAACTTTAACCCTAACCCTAATGTATGTAACTGTAACCCTAACCCTAATGTATGTAACTGTAACCCTAACCCTAATATATGTATCTGTAACTCTACCCCTAATGTGTGTACCTCTAACCCTTACCCTAATGTATGTAAACGAATCCTAACCCTAATATATGTAACTGTAACCCTAACCGTACTCTATGTATGTAACTGTAAGCCTTATGTATGTAACTGTAATTCTAACCCCAATGTATGTAAATGTAACCCTAACCCTAATGTATATAACTGTAACCCTCACCGTAATGTATTTATTTCTAACCCTAACCTAATGTATGTAACTGTAACCCTCAACGTAATATATGTAACTGTAACCCTAACCCTCATGTATGAAACTGTACCCTAAACCTAATGTATATAACTGTAACCCTCACCGTAATGTATGGAACTGTAACCCTAACCCTAATGTATGTAACTGTAACCTTCACCGTAATGTATGTAACTGTAACCCTAAGACTTATGTATGTAACGGTAACCCTAAACCTTCATGTATTTAACTGTAACCCTCACCGTAATGTATTTAACTATAACCTAACCCTAATGTATGTAACTGCAACCCTCATCGCAATGTATAAAACTGTAACCCTAACCCCAATGTATGAAATTGTAACCCTAACACTAATGTTTGTAACTGACCCTCACCGTAATGTATGTAACTGTAACCCTAACCTTAATGTATGTAACTGTAACCCTCACCGTAATGTATGTAACTGTAACCTTAACCCTAATATGTATAACTGTAACCCTCACCGTAATGTATGTAACTGTATCCCTACCACTTATGTATGTAACTGTAACCCTAACCAAAATGTATGTAACTGTAATCCTAACCCAAATGTATGTAACTGTAACCCTAACAATAATGTTTGTAACTGTAACTCTCACCCTTATGTATGTTACTGTATCCCTAACCCAAATTGATGTAATTGTAACCCTAATCCTAATGTATGTAACTGTAACCCTCACCATAATGTATGTAACTGTATCCTTAACCCTAATGTATGTAACTGTAACCCCAACGCTAATGTATGTAACTGTAACCCTAATGTAATGTGTAAAATTGAACCCTAGCCGTAATGTGTAAATCTACAACCCTAGCAAAATATATACTTATGTTACCCCAACTCTAATGTATGTAACTGTACCCTAACCCTATTGTATATTGTATGTATTTGTAACGCTAACCCTAATGTATGTAACTGTAACCCTTACCTTAATGTATGTAACTGTAACCCTCACCGTAATGTATGTATTTGTAACCCTAACCCTAATGTATGTAACTGTAACCCTAACCCAAATGTATGTAACTGTAACCCTAATGTATGTAACTGTAGTCCTTACCCTAATGTATGTAACTGTAACCCCAACCCTAATGTATGTAGCTGTTATTCTAACCCTAATGTGTGTAACTCTACCCCTTACCCTATTGCATGTAACTGTAATTCTAACCCTAATGTATGTAACTGTAACCCTAACATTACTGTATGTAGTTGTAGCCTAACCCAAATGTATGTAACTGTAACCCTCACCGTAATGTATGTAACTGTAACCCTAACCCTATTGTAGGTAACTGTAACCCGACCCTAATGTATATAATTGTAACCCTCACCGTAATGTATGTAACTGTAACCCTAACCCTTATGTATGTAACTGTAACCCTCACCGTAATGTATATAACTGTAACCCTAACCCTAATGTTTGTAACTGTAACCCTCACTGTAATGTATGTAACTGTAACTCTAACTCAAACGACTGTAGCTGTAATCCTAACCCTCATGTATATAACTGTAACATTAACCCAAATGAATGTGACTGTAACCCGCACCGTATTGTATGTAACTGTTACCCTAACCATTATGTATGTAACTCTAACCCTAACCCAAATGTATGTAACTGTATCCCTAACCCGTATGTATGTAACTGTAACTCTCATGTATGTAACTGTAACCCTAACCCTAATGTATGTAACTGTAACCCTAACCCTAATGTATGTAACTGTAGCCCTAACCCTAATGTATGTAACTGTAACTCTACCCCTAATGTGTGTACCTCTAACCATTACCCTAATGTATGTTAATGTAATCCTAACCCTAATGTATGTAACTGTAACCCTCACCGTAATGTATGTAACTGTAACCCTAACACTTATGTATTTAACGGTAACCCTAAACCTTCAAGTATTTAACTGTAACCCTCACCGTAATGTATGTAACGGTAACCCTAACCCTAATGTATGTAACTGTAATCCTAACCGTAATGTATGTAACTGTAACACTAACCCTAATGTATATAGCTGTAACCCTCACCGTAATGTATTTATCTCTAACCCTAACCCTAATGTATGTAACTGTAACCCTCACCGTAATGTATGTAACTGTAACCTTAACCCTTATGTATGAAACTGTACCCTAAACCTAATGTATATAACTGTAACCCTCACCGTAATGTATGGAACTGTAAACCTAACCCTAAAGTATGTAACTGTAACCCTCACCGTAATGTATGTAACTGTAACCCTAACACTTATGTATTTAACGGTAACCCTAAACCTTCAAGTATTTAAGTGTAACCCTCACCGTAATGTATGTAACTATAACCTAACCCTAATGTATGTAACTGTAACCCTCAATGCAATGTATAAAACTGTAACCCTCTAACCCCAATGTATGAAATTATAACCCTAACCCTAATGTATGTACCTCACCCTCACCGTAATGTATGTAACTGTAACCCTAACCTTAATGTATGTAGCTGTGACACTCACCGTAATGTATGTAACTGTTACCTTAACCCTAATATGTATAACTGTAACCCTCACCGTAATGTATGTAACTGTAACCCTAACCCAAATGTATGTAACTGTAACCCTCTAACCCAAATATATGTAACTGTAACTCTAACCCAAATGTATGTAACTGTAACCCTAACACTAATGTATGTAACTGTAACTCTCACCATTATGTATGTAACTGTATCCCTAACCCAAATTGATGTAATTGTAACCCTAACCCTAATGTATGTTACTGTAACCCTCACCATAATGTATGTAACTGTATCCCTAACCCTAATGTATGTAACTGTAACACCAACGCTAATGTATATAACTGTCACCCTAATATAATGTGTAAAATTGAACCCTAGCCGTAATCTGTAAATCTATAACCCTAGCAAAATATATACTTATGTTACCCTAACCCTAATGTATGTAACTGTACCCTAACCCTATTGTATATATTTGTAACGCTAACCCTAATGTATGTAACTGTAACCCTTACCTTAATGTATGTAACTGTAACCCTCACCGTAATGTATGTATTTGTAACCCTAACCCTAATGTATGTAACTGTAACCCTAATGTATGTAACTGTAACCCTAACCCTAATGTATGTAACTGTAACCCAAACCCTAATGTATGTAACTGTAACTCTAACCCTAATGTGTGTAACTCTAACCCTAACCCTATTGTATGTAACTGTAATCCTAACCCTAATGTATGTAGCTGTAACCTAACCGTACTGTATCTAGTTGTAGCTTAACCCAAATGTATGTAACTGTAACCCTCACCGTAATGTATATAACTGTAACCCTAACCCTTATGTAGGTAACTGTAACCCGAACCCTAATGTATATAACTGTAACCCTCACTGTAATGTATGTAACTGTAACCCTCACCGTAATGTATATAACTGTAACCCTAACCCTAACCCTAATGTTTGTAACTGTAACAACCACTGTAATGTATGTAACTATAACCCTAACCTAAATGTATGTTACTGTATCCTTAACCCAAATGTATGTAGCTGTAATCCTAACTCTCATGGATGTAACTGTAACCCTAACCCAAATGTATGTAACTGTAACCCGCACCGTAATGTATGTAAATGTAATCCTAACCCTAATGTATGTAACTGTAACCCTAACCGTAATGTATGGAACTATAACCCTAACCTAAATGTATCTTACTGTATCCCTAACCCATATGTATGTAACTGTAACCTTAACCTTAATGTGTGTAACTGTAACCCTCACCGTAATGTATGTATTTTAACCCTAACCCTAATGTATGTAACTGTAACCCTACCCCAAATGTATGTAACTGTAACCCTAATGTATGTAACTGTATCCCTAACCCTAATGTATGTAACTGTAACTCTAACCCTAATGTATTTAACTGTAGCCCTAACCCTAATGTATGTAACTCTTGCTCTACCCCTAATGTGTGTACCTCTAGCCATTACCCTAATGTATGTAAATGTAATCCTAACCCTAATGTATGTAACTCTAACCCTAACCGTACTCTATGTAGCTGTTGCCTGACCCAAATGTATGTAACTGTAACCCTCACCGTAATGTATGTAACGGTAACCCTAACCCTTATGTATATAACCCTAACCCTAATGTATATAACTGTAACCCTCATCGTAATGTATCTTTCTCTAACCCTAACCTAAAAATATGTAACTGTATCCCTAACCCATATGTATGTAACTGTAACCCTAACCCAAATGTATGTAACTGTAACCTTAACCCAAATATATGTAACTGTAACCCTAACCCTAATGTATGTAACTGTATCCCTCACCATAATGTATGTAACTGTATCCCTAACCCAAATGTGTGTAACTGTAACCCTAATGTATGTAACTGTTACCCTCACCATAATGTATGTAACTGTATCCCTATTCCTAATGTATGTATCTGTAACCCTAACCCTAATATACACTCCCTGGATCAGTCAACATTCCATTTTGACTGATCGTTGACTGGTGAGTGATCGCTGAATGATCGCTGAATCATGACTTTTGACGGCTTACGGATAGTAAAATTAACTGATGACTAATGAATGATGCGACTCTTGACTCTTGAATCATGACGGATGACGAATAGAAAGAAAACAAATTAATTATGCACGGATGATCGGTGACGGATGACTCGTACAGGTAAATTGAAAAATTACCGGCGAAACGAATCTCACCGAGCGTTGATTTATAATTCCTAGTAAAATCAAAAGTCATTATCGATACATGTATCTGATAGTTCGTAGCAATTCAAAAACATGAAAAAATGTGATTAAAAAAATACTTAAGAATCTTCATTCTAGTCATTACATTTGAAAAAGAAAGAAAATGGGGTAAATGTCAATTTTAGTCAATACATAGACTCCGGTCAGTGCAAAGCTTTCCTTTTACATATTATTTTGCTAAAAATTCCATGAAAATGGAGAAATGTGATAAAAAATTAACTGATAAATTTTCATTTTAGTCATTAAACATATACCGGTCAGTGCAAAACTTTCCTTTTGCACATTATTTTGTTCAAAATTCTATTAAAATGAAAAAATGGGATAAAAAAATTACTGATAAATCTTCATTTTAGTCATTACATATACACCGGTCAGTGGGAAACTTTCCTTTTACACATTATTTTGCTCAAAATTCCATGAAAATGAAAAATGTGATAAAAAATTACTGATAAATCTTCATTTAAGTCATTAAATATATACCGGTCAGTGCAAAACTTAACTTTTACACATTATTTTGTTCAAAATTCCATGAAAATGAAAAAATGTGATAAAAAAATTACTGTTAAATCTTGATTTTAGTCATTAAATATATATCGGTCAGTGCGAAACTTTCCTTTTACAAATTATTTTGTTCAAAATTCCTTGAAAATGAAAAAATGTGAGAAAAAAATTACTGATAAATCTTCTTTTCAGTCATTAAATATATACCGGTCAGTGCGAAACTTTCCTTTTGCACATTATTTTGTTCAAAATTCCATGAAAATGAAAAATTGTGATAAAAAAATTACTGATATATCTTCATTAAGTTATTAAATATATACCGGTCAGTGCAAAACTTTCCTTTTACACATTATTTTGTTCAAATTTCCATGAAAATGAAAAAATGGGATAAAAAATACTTATTAATCTTCAGTTTAGTCATTAAATGTAACTGGTCAGTGCAAAACTTTCCTTTTACACATTATTTTGTTAAAATTCCATGAAAATGGAAAAATGTGATAAAAAATTACTTATGAATCTTCATTTTAGTGAATACAGAGACACCGGTCAGTAGGAAACTTTTCCTTTTATACTTTATTTTGTTCAAAATTCCACGAAAATGAAAAAAATGGGATAAAAAATTACTTATGAATCTTCATTTTTGTCATTACATAGACATCGGTCAGTGCGAAACTCTCCTTTTACACATTATTTTGTTCAAAATTCCATGAAAATGAAAAAATGTGATAAAAAATTACTGATAAATTATAATTTTAGTCTTAAATATATACTGGTCAGTGCGAAACTTTCATTTTACACATTATTTTGTTCAAATTCCATGAAAATGAAAAAATGTGATTAAAACATTACTGATAAATCTTCATTTTAGTCATTAAATATATACCGGTCAGTGCGAAACTTTCATTTTACACATTACTTTGTTCAAAATTCCATGAAAATGAAAAATGTGATAAAAAAATTACTGATAAATCTTCATTTTAGTCATTAAATATATACCGGTCAGTGC
>MJUU01022100.1:3138-33633 GCA_002080025.1 Modiolus philippinarum
AAAAAAAAATAGATTTCAAACAAACGTTAACCACACATTTGATATAAATATATGCCTTGTCATAGAGAGTATACTTAAGTATCATTGCTACCGTCTCACTGCACGAGTGTATTGTTTTACACTTGCTCATTGTAATTTTTTATTTTTTTTTNTTTTTTTTTGCTTAAAAAGAAATATATAATTGAATTCTAAAAATTGACATAAAATTATTATACGATACAAAAGTAAATTGGAAGTCACTTGCCTATTTTAAATGTACAAACACGGTTTTGATTTTTGTTTTATAAAAAAAAAGATTTTCAGAAATAAAATTTTCTCAGTAAAGATATTTAAAATAAACAAGGACTCACTATACGTCCTTGTAATAAATAAGAATACAATTTATTATTTTTTCTATATTTGAGATTCGTTTATTTTATTTTTGTATAATTGATTTACGTTTATAATTCACCTTTTTCAAAAACTGCAAAACTTTACGAAAAACAATGAAAACAAATTATTGTCATTTTTTGAAAGTGTCTTGTGTATTTGGGAATTGTCTGTTTTATGCTTTGGCGGCGTTAAATCCATGGACCTAACTTAAACACATTTCACTTGAATCAGAGACAATAAATATGTATTGTCCCTGCTTGAACATATTATTTCAAAACGGTGATTCAATAAAATAAAACATATTCTATTACCTCTGTAGGAAATTTCTTTTTTGTGATAATTCTTTCTATTTGGTAAGTATCCGGCAATATCATCCGCTGCTGTGACTTTATGGTTGTTTTCTTCTCAAATGGAAGGGGATCTCCAAAGCAAAGTCTTCTCCAATCTATGTCCCGTTTTGGTCGGAGATTGTGTCGTGCAAACATTTTTGAATTAAAGAACAGTATAATTGGATTTTTTTATCAGAAATGACCACTCAATGTACATGTGGTGAGTGTAATTTACAAATAAAAACGTAGAATCCTGCTAGGTTTAAAGTAGTTTATTGCCAGGTAAGATGCCACACTCAGGTGCAACATCCGTATTCTGTCATAAATTATATTTGTAATGTACAAGTTTGTCAAATCTGGTTATTAACTTGAAATGACATTTTACTGTCAATTTTGATCTAAAATACAAGGATGTTAAAAGGGAGGAAAATTAAAATACAAAGCAACAATATCATCTCCTGAATTCAATTAAAATATTTCTTTTTTTTTATCTCAGTTATAAAGCATAAAATGTATCCTTTCGCAAAGAAATAAGCGTAATACGAAACGAGACATTTTACATAAAAAGCTCATGAATACCTTGTTCATCTTTTGTAAAATTGAACTTAAAGACAGGTACCCGGAGGACAGGTACTACATTTAGCCCGGACATTCAGCAGGTAAAACTTGGATATTAATTATATGCAAAGCGGTACATGTACATGTATTATATACAATGTATTCATCATGTATAAAATGTGAGAAGGTCCAGCAACTTGTGTGTTACATTTTTCAATAACGATTTTTGAGCATTGAACAAAGCAAAGTTAACACAATTTCAACTAAAAAATGACCGGTCTTTTGTTTAGTTCACATTTTTATAAAAAAATAACCGTTTGAAAGCTTGATTTATCTTGTTTAAGAATATATGAACGCCGTTTGGATTTAAAAATCCTTTGTATTTTATTTTTTAACTTATATCGGTAAGGGGTTGAGAAAAAAAACGAATTTACTATGGAAGTTAACGGGAAAAAAATCAAATTTAGGTATGTGATTTTAAACGAAAAGTGACCGGTCTTCTATTTATCCGATTTTCAAAAGAAAAATATCTTTATAAACTAGAAACATTGAATTTTCTTAATTGATGAACGCCGAATGATAATTTTTGAACCAACGACATTTATTAATTGTATAAAAAAATTTTTTCCTATATAATTGTATGTAAATTTAATCAGCGTCAATCGAGATAAAACTCGCACATGCGCAATATCAACCGAACTAATTCTTGTACATGAACTTCAGATATAAATTCTACGAACGCAGAAACATGTGCAATTTAACATGAGAGGCAATGGGAGACGGAATTAGTGGTGTTACACCTTTTTACATCGATGATTACACTATTTTTTAAAATTTATTTCCTAGTTAATGTACTCAGAATGTGTCGTTTGTTTCTTTGTTGTTTCCGATGTTGCCATTGTCCTTGGATAGACGGTTCGACTCTCACTTACTTTTCCTTGTTCTAAGATATGTTGACTGAAAAAAAATCTTTAAAAAATGTATGAAATGAAAGTTCCACTTTTAGTAGGTTTTTTTCATATTCTATTCCTTACCTGGGAATGAAAAATGACATTTTCCACAAATCTAGAAATCAAGAAATTTATGATTTTTCGAAGAATCAAGAGTATTGAAAACTAAGTTAGTATACTAGCCTATGTTTACTAAAATACCACCATAAACATTTATGGCAAAAATATACTGATAGTAATTAGCGAGATACAAAATCGGTTCATGTTAGTGTTGATTCGGTTATAACAGAGTTTTGAAATACTCCCAAGTTCTTGTAGTAACGATGGGATGTTATTCACTTTAAATTTCAAAACATCGTGCTGGCAAATCGAATATTTATTTTTATACGTGCATTTCAATGAAAACAACTGACCACATAAAAGTAATGAACAAGGGAATTTGACGATTCTGTTAGCATTGTAAATGGTAAATAATGTTCAATCAATGTTATGTTTATTTACATGTCTAATACGGGACTTTCGAGATAGGAACTCTCGTGTTATTGAAGGCGGAAAAGATCTTCTTAAATACCAGTAAGAAAGATAACTGGATTCTTCATCTATCGAAATAAATATGTACTACCATATAAAACAAACTTTTTATGAAATTGAAGTGCACTAATAATTTGTCCAACATGACAGTATTTTAACTAAATTTTAATTGACAAAAACAATCAACCTGAAGCGCTACAAACTGATTGAATATAAATCAACCTTAGCTCAATAGTATTTATTAATTAGTGATGCCCTCTATATATATAAATGTATTGATGTATTGATTTTTTTTCATATAATAATAGATTTGTTTCCAGATTGTTCACGACTCAAAAGTCCCGTATTTGAAATTATTACATTAGTTTTTTTCCTTGAAACTAACAATGACATTTTAGAACTTTGCGAAATTCGTTCAGTCTAAGGACATACACAATAGGATCAAATAACGGGTTCAAAATAATCATTACATTTGTAAATTCCAGAACTTTTGGCGACACGGCTTCTCCATCTGTTATGGCGGATAACAAATTGGTCAAAACGACTGGTAAAACACTAACTGACACAACTGCAATTATAATTCCAACGGTAACCATGGATTTCTTGAATTTTTTAATACGATTTGTCGACATGCTAGAGTTAACAGCTTTGTTTGGAGCTGGTAAATTCTGCAAATGTGAACTTTTTGAAGAACATGATGATAATGGTGATTTCTGCAGGACGGTTGTATCAACTCTTCGGTTAGTAGTTGTAAATAACTTCGGTAATTGTAATTGGACGGATTTATCAGTTGAACGAGACGTGTATGAACAATGTGGTTCATTGTTTTGTTGTATGTTAAATTCTTTCCCCCCGTCGCAACCTTTAGAACTAGTAGTAGAACTAGTAGTTCTTGTCGTCTTTGATGAAGGGTCTTCAGATTCTTGTTGGTTTCCCGACCTATTCAAAGCCAAAAATGTTGTTCTGGTTTCCCAAGGCTTCTTGTATTCACTGCGGCTTTCCTCTTGTTCTTCACTATTCAAATTAACATTCACACTTGACACCTTTGACATTCTCTTGTGCAAGCACCAGAGAACTATTATATAAGTGATGACAATTGCGCTGTATATGGTGCCTCGTACTGAAGCCATGCTGATTTGCTCGATCCAGTAATTTTCCTGGAAGATATCTTTCATTGTGCATTTAGGAGATGAAGCATTTCCAAAAGCGCTATATATGGAAGTTGTATACAGAACAGTGCCTATGAAGGACAGCACATATACAAAAGTAACATGCCATGTCCACCTATGGACGTTATTCATGCGAACTATTGCAAGGAGTCTATCGATACAAATTATCAGCACTTGCACTAAGGAAAATGTAACTGTACTTGACACCGTCAGCATAGCACTAAAGCAAAGGTATGACAATTCAATGTTATTGTACTCTAAAAAGACTTTGCAGACTAGAATTAAACTAGAAGCGCTAAGAAAAACATCACTGCTGCTAAGGCACAACACCAGGCAATAAAATTTGTTTCCTCTCAATTTTTTTGACCGTTTGAGAAAAATAAGAGCAATAATGTTCAATATTAGCGTAACAGAGCACAGAGGAAGGAAAAATACAGTTGCAGTGAATGTACTATTGGCTAAAACTATATCTAAGGAAGTCGTATTTTCCATCGATGCATTCATTGTCTTTTATCTCCTGTAATAAAAATACTCTCTAAGTAGGATACAGCATGGCATATTTATTCCTTAAGGATGTGGTAAGGTGAAATTAATGAAATCTACGATTTTAAATTGATACCATAAATTGAAAGAGCATTGGCAAAGGAATGAAGTTAGCTAAGAATATTGATAGGTTGTGAACCACGTTATATTTCACATTTCAAAAATGGCAGGAAAATGGTCTCTTCGAATTTTACCTTAGTATAACATGGACACATAATTGATTTCTTTCACCCGGAAGAAAATGTTCACTCCAACGAATTCTTGCAAATTGAACTTAAATGAGCTACTTAAGCCTTTGATGACTAGAAAAATGTTTGTAATGGGGCGAAATATATAACAGGGGAATTATGGTTAAAACCAGAAAAATGCAAATGACATTTATGAATTTCAAAACTCTCACCTTACTACATCCTTAAATCCTCTAAGAAAAGATGTGATGAAACAGAAAAAAATATAAGCTTAAACTGTAACATTGACTGAGCAATAGTTATAGACACGACTAACAATATCGACGGACACGAACTCAGTTACAAATCATATGAAGGTCAATACTATTTTGTGATTTTGTGTCTATTAACAAATTAATTTTCAAACAAAAATGTTAGTTTATCAGTTATTATTCAAAATCCGTGCACCCAACTGTACTTTTTTCAGTAAGACACCAACAGTGCTTGTATATTTTTGACGAATAGATTGACACATTTGTATTGATAGAACATTCTTTTCATGATTTTCATTGAAGTATTCCAGAAAAAATGGAGATATAACTAGATAATGAATACTTACCATTTTAATAGTATATAAAATAAAACAAACAAAATCTATCCCAGAGACCAAGAGAAACAAACTTTTACTTTATTACTCTCCCTTAGATTTTCTAGCATAAAGGTATTAACTCAATTCTTTGTTCAAGCAGATGATGATTACTCTTCCGAAGCAGGTTTTGCAGGGTTCACACTGCTAAAGCTTTAGTTTTGTAACATTCTTAATATATTTGTCATACATGTATGTTTTTTTAGACTGGTTGTCTCAGTTTGTGTTATATCTGAATGGACGTGGAATTTTTATTTTTGAATATTCCCTTTTCTCCTTTTTCTGCTTTGGTATTCGTTTCTGTTATATTCTAGTTTGAACGAAAAATTAAGTCACTCCATTATTATGTTTTTGTATTGTAATAGATAATAAAATCACTGACGTAATATACCTGATCATTATTGCACACTTGGTTATATGTAAAAGTATTTCTTTTAATGCATGCCAGAAAATAGATTTTAATGTAAACCGGTGAAATTCAAATATAAATAATTATAATCGAATACAGATTTATTTTATTAAAAAGTTAACAACAATTAATGGTCTAAATGACCTCGAAACCAGATATACATGTATGTTCTCAACTACCGTATAGCGGGTAATTTTCGCGGGTCAAAAATTTCGCGGATTTCAATGGAAAATGTATGCCAAAAATTAAAGCGTTTTGTATTTTCGCGGATTATCAAAGATCCTATATATATCCTAAGGAAACATAAAATATTCCCAATGTATTTTTAGCAATTTAAAATACGCGAAAATAAAAACCCCGCGAAAATTACCCGCTATACGTTAGTACGATTCGCACGCGTTTGTTCTACTCGTGACGACTTTAATGAACGTAACCTTACTATCACAGCCAAACGTTACAGATTTCATAAGTTGTTGAATTCTTTTCAGAAGTTTTATTACAGATATGAACATTTAATATATAAAAATGGCGTTACTAGCAAACAGCTTATTACTATGACCATATCTTATCCTCGTTTTTATGGAAATGTTGTTAAAAAATTCCAAAAACTGATTAAAGATCCAGAAAAGCTGAGACGTAACTTACATTCTTTACATAATAGGTGATATCGACAAGATATGCTTGCATCCGTACAATAAGCTTTGAGATCTAGTGACCTGAAAATTTTACACACATATTGGTACTAGTATTGGCCTCTCACTGATACCGCCAATGTCTGCTGAAATATATGATGATTCTTGACCAAACCCTTCGGGAAGTATCGAGTTTGATTTTTCTTCCGTAGTGCGACAGTGTTTTACCAGCAGACTAGGCTCCTTGAGCTAGCCGCCAGTTTAGCGGCGAGCACCCCTTGACCCAACTTCTAAATAAACGTATTGTCATTTTCTCTCCCTTCAGGATTGTGGTCATGGAGTTCGTAGTCTACCTGTATCGAGTTATATTCGTATGTTTATTATACTATAGAGAAATGGGACAGATAAAGGGAAGGTTTAGGTACCCTAAGACTGGGTTTTGCTAGTGCATGTACTAAGTCCGGCTGTCCCGAGTTCCTGTCGTTGTTTACGTTTGTCCTTTGTCTTGTTTGTATTTTTCCTGTGTAGTTCCCTGGCAGATTGTTGCATGTGACTGTAATTTTCAGCCATTGCAGATGTTTCCTGTTATCCCCTTTGTTACATTGAACTTACTATGAGGTAGGAGTGTCTGCTCTTTGTTGATGGTCTCATGATGATTTCAAGATGAAGAACAACAATGAGAGCGTTGTTTCATTTGCTTAATCTTACCATGTATTTATAGGGATTTTGTCTCATGTATATTTACTACATATCCCTTTATTTGTTCATTTACCTTGGTCGATTTGAACTCACCTAAATAAAAATATAATATCAAATACAAAATTGATTTGTTCAGGCTTTAAGGTAAAAATGCGAGGCAATGAACATTTAAAAATGACCACCAATCCATACATGGTGCATCCGATCAGTTACCGTAACTATGCACTATATCATGTGGGGAAACCCCACGCTCTATTCAACATAAAGACCCCTCCTTGCCATACTTCTCGATAAAAGAGCAGGCTCAATGGGTTTCATTTACGAGTTTTTTTTATGCATTTCCTATTTTCTCCTTTTTTACTGGCAATTAAAAATCGTTGCCCATGTATCCCAACAACTCAAATAATGCAACCAAATATTCTTAAAAATAGTGGTTTGCTTGTATGAATAAACAATTTCTCTGTAGAAACTTACTTAAACCTTGGTTGATGATATAAACTGATTAACTATGACAAGCACTACAGATTCTGACAATTTCCGATAAACTGAATCAAACTGAATCTGTATTAAGTTTACCGAGTTTACCCTATGCGTGCCTGGTAATAACTGACATGGTTTTGTTTTTTAGAAAATGCCTTGTTCATGTTGCTAAAAAAATAAAGGGATATGGAGTAAATGTACATGGGACAAATTCCTATAAAAAGCAAATGGAACAACGCTTTTCTTCATCTTGAAGTCACCATGAGGCCTTCAAGAAAGAGCACACACTCTTACCTCATAGTAAGTTCAAGACGGTCCTATTACCGGTTTAAGCGGAATTCACTTGCTAAATGTTGAACAACGCTACATCCATCCCCCGTTTTACATCATTTTTGTCATGGATGTTGTCTTATGTATAATCTAAATCGGGGTTGTTTAGCTAATAACAGCCATTACCAGTTAAAACTCTTCAGTCAGAATACGGTTGGTGCATGATTCTTTTAGATTCGAATTATTTTATTATTCATGGATACCTCTTCTATGAGAATAAAACTACAATGTCTTTGTTATTACTTACTCCAACTACCATCTATTACCTGTATAATACCTGTATAATACCTGAACTATTCCGAAAGTTTAGAGTAGCACCACACAACAGTTTAGTATAACATCTCCAGACTGTAAATTAAAAATAAGAAATACATACTAAAAAACTGCATACTACACATCAGTGTTAGAAGATACCTTAACACATATTGCTAATATAATTTCTTTCGCTTGTACTGCTAGTATTAAAGTAAGTGAAAACCGAACCGTCTAAAACGAACAATCCAAGGATAATAGGCCATCGGAAAAATAAAGAAACAAAGGCATAACATGATCACGGCACAGAAAAGAAAAATGAAGACACACACATATACAAAAATTAACAACACGGACCCTATCAGGTACACCGGTAGAGTGAGCATCTCCTGATTCTAATAAGACACCCGCCCTGTTGAACATGTCAACTCCGGTAGTAAAGTCAAATCCGGTAGAAGAAAAACAAACTTTAGTGGCAAAGAGAA
Organism: Modiolus philippinarum; assembly: GCA_002080025.1. Classification (NCBI taxonomy): domain Eukaryota; kingdom Metazoa; phylum Mollusca; class Bivalvia; order Mytilida; family Modiolidae; genus Modiolus; species Modiolus philippinarum. The sequence goes on from MJUU01022100.1 coordinate 11,691, forward strand.
AGATGTGTTGTTATCTGGGAATCAGACATCACATAGCGGTCCACAAGATCGTGACGTCGACCGTAAAACTTCTAAAGTGTTGACTTCAAGCTAAGGGTAATATACCCTTGCTTAAGTAGCCTAGTGGTAAGCAACCGAGCTCTATCAAGGTAGTCACTGTATCGACCGCAGACCCCTTGAGTAGCGATTGAATTGGGAGATGTAAACTCCATATGCCGGTGCTTTTGGAATGCTGCTATAAAGAAAAGGGAAGTTGACTATTAGAAAAGTAAAGTCATCGCGTTTTGTTATTCAGCCTAGTTTTTAGGGTACCTCTGTTGTCAGTTTCAAGATGAATGTCAAGGAACGAGGCCGATGTGGAAGTATCTATAGTATCCTTAATTTCGAGCTCTTTTGGATAGATAAGATGAAGAAAATCAAAGAAGCAAGGGTTGTTCAGTGATAAAATATCATCTATATAACAGAAGCTGAAATTAAAGGGCTGGACCAGTTTTTTATAGAAAGAAAGAAGGGAAACGGGGAATGTGTCAAAAAGACAACGACCTAAAGGGGAGTAATACCAACTCAAAGCCAGCATTAAATCTTCAATGAACGGTGAGAAAATCCCACACCCAACGACAGGTAGGAGTCGGCCCCTAAATAAAGAGTAATCAAGTTTAGCGAAATAAACACCATCCTAGACTCCTATAGACATACAGTAAACTAAGTAGAAAAACAGACAAGACATACTAAATACTGCCCTTTTCTGGATCTAAGTATCACCATTGACTCTGGTAAAATAAAAACTAAAGTTTATGATAAAAGGGATGATTTTGATATAACTATTACTAATTTCCCCTTTCTTGACGGCGACGTTCCCCTAGCTCCATCCTACGGGGTGTATATATCTCAACTTGTACGATTCGCTCGCATTTGTTCCACTCTTGATGATTTTAATGAGCGTAATCTTACTCTCACATCCAAACTTTTACAACAAGGTTACAGATTTCATAAATTATTAAATACTTTTAAGAAGTTTTACAGAAGATATGAACATTTCATTACTAGATATGACGTGACTCGCAAACAGCTAATTACAAAGGGCATTTCTCATCCTCGATTTTATGGAAATGTTGTTAAAAATGTCCAAAACTGATAAATAATCCAGAAAAACTGGGACGTAACTTACATTCTTTACGTAATAGTGGATATCGACGAGATATTCTGAACAAATCCGTTAAATTGGCTTTGGATTCCAGTGACCTGAAGACTTTACATATATACTTGCCTCTCACTGATACTGCCGATGTCTACTGAAATACATGAAGACTCTTTACCAAACCCTTCGGGGAGTTTTGAGTTTGATTTTTCTTCCGCAGTGCGACAGTGCTTTACCAGCAGACTAGATTCCTTGAGCTAGCCGGCAGTTTAGCGGCGAGCACTCTTTGACCCTTCTTTCAAAATTACTTTTTGTTATATGCTTTTTCTGTTCCAAGATAGTGGTCATTGAGTTAGTAGTCTACCTGCATTGGGTTTTATTCGGATGTTTATGATACTATAGGGAAACGGGATAGAGAAAGGGGAGGTTTGGGTACCCATAAACCGGTTTAACCCTACCACTGGCTTTTGCTAGTGCCGGTACCAAGTCCGGCTATCCCGAGTTCCTATCGTTATTTATCTTTGTCTCTTGTTTTCATTTTTGTTTTTCTGGTGAAGTTTGCTTGTAAATTGTGGCATGTGATTGTAGTTCCTGGCCATTGTAGGTGTTTGCTGTTTTCCTGTTTTGTAAAACAAAGGCTTAATAAATTCCTGACTTAGGACAGGCGCAAACCTGCTGCGGCGTAGTTATACTACTTTATCTTGAAGACGCTTTTCGATGAATTCAGCCTCATGTGCGTGGAGAAAAAGATCGGCTAAAAGAGGTACACCGGTTGTGCCCATTGGAATGCCGATAGGCTGTTGAAAAACAAGTCCTCAAAACTGGACAAATATATTGTCGATCAGAAACTCTTAACATTTAAATCACTTCTTCCTCTGTGTAGTTCTTCTGTGATTCTGAGTTGTATTTCACAAAGTATGCTTGTTCACTGCCTATTACAATGAACTTATATCTTCGTTCGCCGTTCTTACGGGAGAAACATCTATGAATTAAATATTTCAGTCGTGATTTCAGTTGATCATGAGAAATGGTAGTATAAAGTGTGGAGAATTTAAAAGTTTTAATTCTGTTACAGTGTGATAATGATCTCGATTTTAAGTTAAGAATTTTTTAACATCCACATTATATTAAACCACTTCTTGATAAGTTCAGGACTGGGTTGCACAAATGTCAATTAAAGTTAATTAATTTAATTAAATTTTAATTGTTAATTAATTTGGTTGAATTTGTTAAGGATTTAATTTACAATTATAAGTTAAACATCATTTAACTTTAATTGACGTTTGTGCAACCCAGTTCTGGCCCTCTTTTATGGCTGCCAAGATGGAGGTTAATAGCTTAGAAATCGGTTTTGTAGAACATTTTGCAGATCCAGCGATGTACCGTTGTTTGTATTGACATTTGTTTAATTTGGGTACCCAGTACAAGGAAGGGAGATCAGTGTCTTCATCTTTGGTTGAAATCCCAAAGGAACGCAAAACAGATTAATGGTTATGTAATATTTCCTCCCTAGACAGAGTAGTTTCTCAAATAAATCAATTTTGCTATTTTTCACGTATTTGATTTACTTGAAAGAAATCATAATACATACAATTAAGCATAAGTGGTTTCAATATTTTATTTTTGTAAAGAGTGAAGTCAAAGATTCAGATTTATTTTAATTACAGATTCAGTCACAAATTTGACTGTCGCATACAAATACTTTTTTGTTATAATAAAGAACAATTTTGTTTCAATCTAAAACCATTTTTTTTATTTTTTTTATATATAGATAATAGTGTTGCACACAGCTCTATATAATATGAATGATAATGTGTTGGTAAAGTGAGCTGCAAAGGTAGAATATATGATTCCGAATGCCAACAGTGATAAAAATCATCTTTTTAAACCTGTTAACATCGGAAAATCCAGCAAGGTCTACGGCTGGATTTGAACCCTTGCTTTGTTGTCACCTATGGCAACACCGCCTGCACTATGCATAGCGCCCTAGACCACTAGGCCACCTAAGCTATAAAATATAGCTTTGTTATTTTTTTAGACTAAAATACTGAAATAAACTTGCACAGCTTAAAAATAATCCGTGAAAATTATGTGACTTTTCTATATTTTAGCTGGTAAAAATGAAAGGGTTGCCGCGAAGGAGTCGGGTGGCGCATTATCATGGCCATTTTCAGGGCAATTTCACGGCATTTTGCGATTTGAGTTTTCACGGGGTGCTGTGAAAATTCAATTAAAACTCCATGAAAATGGCTATTTCATATCACAATATTTTTACCATGCAAATTTTGTACGTAATATTATTATTCAATATATAGACAATATATAGTTAGTGTTTTTAAATATCAAGTGTATTTGTACAAGGCTTAGAAACAGATTGACGTGCGAGCCTTTGGCGAGCATTTCAATCTGTTTCGTGCCGAGTACAAATACATTTGATATCTAAAGACACTAATTATATATTGTTTTTATCCTGCAATACATAAAACAACTTCATTTAATGGAAAATTTAATCTAAAACTGAATATTTTGAGGATTTCTGCATTTCCAAAAATACCGGAAGTGGGCGTGGCTTAAATCTATACAAGGATACAGCGCAGCAATATACGTAGGGCCTTATCTGTTTAGTAAAAGCTACCATTGGAGGATAAATTGTCAATAAGTATATAGGCATGAGTATGATATTGGAGAGGTACTATAATCACACTACACATGCATGATAACACATTTAACTTTAAATGAAGGTCGGTATAATCTTTTTCGGGACAACGGGAAAGGCCATTTATTTCACCGAGAATTCGGGAAAAACACTTATCAGGAACGGGATTCGGTCAATTTCAGGAACGGGATTCGATCAATTTCATTTTTTGGGATGTGTTTGACTGATCTTTGTGAATGTCTGTAGACGGAAGTAATCACAGGATAAATTCTCTGTTGTGTTTGATGTCTTTTATTTCCTGTTTAACTGTTTAATGGTATTCAACTCTGTTCCATTTTTCGCAACCCTTACATCCGGGAAAACACAGATTGACGACGTTCAAGTTTCCGAGCGAAATATTTGTAACGTCATTTCGCGCCAAAACCGGCAATGTTAATTTGTAGCGATAAAAAATGACAGTTTTCTCTCTGTAGCTTTAAAATAAGCTCATGGACCCCCATTTTTCAAAGCGAATTTCGAATGAGTGATGTTTCACGGAGATCTCTGCGAATTTTGAACAAAAAATCAGTTCACAATTTTTTTTCTTTGTGAAATTTTACCCACTAGAAACGGGCGTTAATTCAATAAATATTTACATAAATGTCAATTTCGAACCACAAATAATGAAATTTTGTATTAAAATTTTTACTTAACTTCTACAAAATTATCTCACGAAACTGTAGCAAAAAACCCGAAGCAATTAGCTTAATTAGTTTTAAAGTTATGACATTTTAAAAATTACTGTAAAAATCCGTTTTTACGTAACATTTTGGAAAATGGGCGATTTTGAATCCCAATTATCTCGAAAACGAAATCATGAAGGTATACTGTGCTTTGCAGATTTGGAAAGAGCATGTTCAAATTGACTTTATTGCAAAATGTCACGAAAAAATCAGTTCAGGATCTTTACTGTATCGTATCCTCTTAACGGGAAAGATAAGTTGTCATCTCGGAAACAGATATCCCATAGCGGTCCACATGATCGAGCTGTCGACTGAAAACTTAACTTCTGCAATGATGACTTCAAGTTATGGACACCATACCCTTGTTTATGGATCCTTCTCGTGAGCAACACAATATGAAAATATGATATCAACAAAACATTGTTATTTAGGTCATATTTTATATGAGAATCAGTAAAAATTAATTGAAATGCAAATTTTTTGCACGGAAATTTAAACTAGAGTCTCTTAACTGAACCTATAATGGTCATTGACAAAACTTTCTAAGCTATAATTGTACTGATGACCAATAAAGGGTCTAATGTATAGCTATGTTATTTACTGACAGTCATGTTTTTTAGGAGTTACAATTGAAATGGTCAACTGTAAAAATGCTTCAATGTATCATTATCAAACTAATTTTTTGTCGGATCCGACAAAAAATGAACAGTCTTTGCAAAGGACATAACATCATTCCAATGAGGTTTATTTAATTATAAATTCAGAGAGATGATGAAAAGGATGCTTTTTACCACAGCGTCAAATGTTAAACTAAGGACCGCGCTTGTGGCCATGTTTTTATCGGGTCGGAACGAAATAATCAATCTTTGTGAAAGGACCGATGAACGAAAAGAACTCAAACTTCATTTCAAATTATTCCACACCTTCAAAGATATTTCCTTTTTTACTGTGCAAAAAAATTCTCTTCTCTATCAAACATTGCATACATATCGCTGTTATTTCGTTTTCTTTCTGTTGATATGGTATTTCGTTTTGTCTGTGTAAAATGTCCAAATCATGTACCTTTCATGGATCTATTTATGTATGATTATTCAAGTAATATATATAGCACCGCTTTTACGATTTAAAATATTTATCGCATGAAAAACGCGGCAGCGTTTTGAGTGGAATAAATATTTTAATGAGTAAGGCGGTGCTATATATGATTTGTAATATGACCAATGAAAAACGTTTTAGCCACAGTGCTGATTATTTTTTACATGAATGACAGCTAGGTAGCAACAACGTGCAATTAGCACGTGATTTAAGACGCGTACACTTTTCAAGGATAGATTGATCAGTATCGATGGATCGGTTAGTGTTTTATTTTACTCAAATTACACGTATATATTTAGATATTTTTTATTTGTAATAGTTTCGGAAATGGTAGGAGTTGAAAAACAAGAATTTGAAGAAATATACTTTCGGTTTGGTAGGTCCATAGGCCGGGTGTAGAGATCGGATCCCCCTTTTTTGAAAAAAAAACTTGAAAATTTAATGCATTATTTAGCCAAAAATGAGACAGAAATTGACAAAATTCACTGGACCAGCTTTTTCTGAAATTCGGTTGAAATCCCCTCCCATCCGGTTATGAAGGATAGATCAGCGGATGCTTTGGCATCAGTTAGATAAAAGGCATTATTTGTTTATAGTGTTTCCAACAGAGGAATTATACTAGAAATATTTGGACTAGCCCATTGGCGGATCCAAAATTGGGTAACGGGGGTTGGACCCCCTGTTTTGGACAATCATGTATTTTTTGTATTAATATCCTGATATTTTACTGAGAAATACCCTCGGGGAAATTTCCTTTCACTTCTATATTGGAACCCCCCTTTTCAAATTCTCTGCATCCTCGCCTGTTGCCATTAATTTAGTGTATATTGTAATAAATAAACTACAATACTGCGATTTGTATGACACTGACGTCGATTTTAATACGATACATTTACCGGAAAGTGTATGTATGGCACGTTAAAGCCACAAAAATGAGATAAAATAGCATTATCCCAGGTAATGCTATCTTATCTGTATTTTTGTGCTTTTGGCGCAGATAAAATATCACTAACTCCTGATAATTAAATATGGAAAAAAATTAACATAGGTCTCTATGCAATAAAGAGATAAAACATTCTTTCTTGGAGGTAATAGGTAATGGAAAAAAATTAACATAGGTCTCTATGCCATAAAGAGATAAAACATTCTTTCTTGGAGGTAATAGGTAATGAAATTGCCTATCATAACTGGTAATGAACTTTTTTATCTGTTAACAGGTAATGAACTATCTTATGATAGATGTCCGACAAAGAGAAAATACAGAATAATATATGCACACAATATTACAAAATTCGTTACAAATGGCAAATGGATAAAAAATAGAAAAGAAATTATGTTACAATTCTAAAATTATTACATAGTTTTTCAGAAAATATAATTTGATGTAAAAAGATTGAATTTAATAAGTTATTGAAATTTATCTATCTACATCTGATTGCTTTCAACATAAATAAGATAATACAGTTACATAAATCAGATAATACAGTTTCCCACAGATATTACGTCTGATTGGTTGATGACTAAATACCGAAGTTACTGGGAATTTAAATTCTGCATATGCGCATTTCGACAACTTATGTATCTTCAGTGCAGATAAAATCTAAACGTTTGGAAGACCATAAACTCAAAGATGTTAAAAACTGACAGAGAACAAATATCCAATATGATCTAAAAGTAAAGCCAAAATCATCTAAGGACAGAGCTTTGCATGAGGGAGATACTCCTTAGTTTTCAACAAAATTTACCAAATTTTTATATATTGTAAGGTTCCAAATAGAATTGGCTTTCGGGTCAGCACAGAAGTACTGACTACTGGGCTGGTGAATACCCTCGGGGACATACAGTCCACCAGCAGTGGCATCGACCCAGTGGTAACAAATGACTAAATACCGAAGTTACTGGGAATAAAAACAGATAATACATTTACTAGCACGCCAAAACCACAAAAATGCGGAAAAAGCTGTTTTAACAGATAATGCTATTTTATCTTGAGATAAAACATCATTACCATATAGACTGCATAGAGACCTATGTATAAAATATTTAAAAGTACTTATCAGGAGGTAATGAGAAAACCTGATGATACATTTCTGATAATGTGCGCCAAAACCACAAAAATTCAGATAAGACAGCATTTCCTGAGTTAATGCTATTTTATCTCATTTTTGTGGCTTTGGCGTGCCATATGTATGTGTGGGGTATAAATTGAAAAGTGCCAAGGCACAGTCGTTTGCTATCAAAATTACTTGTTACAATAGTGGCCTATTGATATAATTTCTGTTTTTTTTTTCAAAGTCACTTCCCGTTGAATGTAATTCGTGAAAAGGGGCGGAGCTTCAACTTGCATTAACTAGACTTGCATAATATTAATGCACTGTTGGTAGGTCCTTAAACTCCCATAAGGTTCAATGTGTTTTGTGGAGTAAGATTTTGATATAGTGCAATATCATTAAAGGCCGTCAGATAGTGCACTGTTAAAGCATTGCCCTCCATATTATTAGTATTAAACCATGCTAAGATCAAAGGAATCATATTACAAGATGTTATAATGCATTACATAGTACAGCTGCAACAACTATAAATCTAGTGTACAACGGGGGATAACAGGAAACACCTACAATGGCTGAAAATTTTAATTTAATGCCACAATCTGCTACGGAACTATACAGGAAAAACAAGAATATGACAAAAGACGAAAGTAGACAACGATAGGAAGTGTGTATGAATACTTACTCTTTTAGCTTGTTTTGCCTTCCCAAAGTTTCGAAGTTGCCTTTTCAGTACCTACAACAATACAAACTTCAGCTCTTTTGGATGCCTCTGTGCTGCATCCTGAAATATAACTCCCGAAAAAATGCAATAAATAGTGAATATTAAACGGACGCATACGTGACTTCCGAGATAGGAACTCTCGTGTAATTGAAGGCAGAAACGATTGCCTCAAATACCAGAAAGATGGGATGACTGGATTCTTCACCTATTGAAATAAAAATATATACCACATCAAAAACAAAATATTTATGAAATTGAAGTATACACTTATAATTGTTCCTACATGACAAGTCTTTAACTAAATTTTAATTGACGAAAATAATTAACGTGAGGCGCTACGACAGATTGAATATAAACCACCCTTAGGTCAACAGTGTTCATTAATTAGTGATTCCCTCTGGTGATTCCCTCTCAATGTATTGATTTTTACTTATAGTTTCAGAAATGCATTCCTGTTTGACCACGACTCAGAAGTCCCGCATTGGCAGAGACCATCTGCTGAAGTGTAATAGTACATTTGTTGTTGAGAATTGTCCTTTTTAGAATATTGTATAGATGTGTCTTACGGGAATGAAGCGAAATCTGAATTAAATGTACAAACTGAAGACGGGACAAAAGCCGCGACTTTTAACAAAAGAAGAAAACAGTAACATTGCAGGAAATTGCATGTTTCACAGCAGTTCAATATTGTGCCTGTTCTAGAATGTTTTTAGTTATCGATTTTAACATGCCTTAATGTGTGTCAGAATGATGACCCAATACATTTAAACTCAAAACAAAAAATAAGATAACAATATTAACAAATGGATAACAGGAAACACCTACAATGCCTGAAAATTATAATTACATGCAACAATTTGCAAGGGAACTACACAAGAAAAACACGTATAAGACAAAAAAAAAAACAAACGTAGACAACGATAGGGAATCGGGACAGCCGGACTTGGTACCGGCACTAGCAAAAGCCAGCGGTAGGGTTAAACCGGTTTATGGGTACCCAAACCTCTCCTTTATATGTCCCGTTTCCCTATAGTTTNAACATTTTGCCATTAAAGAATATAATAAATTTTTGACAATTAATCTACTTTATGATGTTTAATGTTTTATTAAAAGATCACCAAACAGAGAACGGATCATTTAATTAATTTATAGTCTACATATTTTTGTCGTACCTGTCTTAACTGATTTCTTTTCATTCCAGAACCACTCTATTACAAGTTATAGAGATACAAGATATCTTATTTTCTCCCGCTAATTATTGGAATTCCAGTTTGTAATGGATTTTATTAAGTTCACACAATCAAATGGTTATTCAAGCGACAGTTAAGGTAGATCAAGCCCAGTAATAATATCAGAATTTTCTTAGCTTTAGATATTTTGTAATTATCTCATATGTTCAAAAATAAAATAAAAATCATATATGAAAGAGAAAGGAAATATGGTAAATGTCAAGGATACAGCATCTCATCTCCGGGTTCAAACGACCTAAAACAAAGCATCTAGTGGTCAACGTACGGTCTTCAACACAGTAGGGAATCTCACACCATATAGCAAGCCCTAAATGCCCCCCCCCCTCNTTTTTTTCTGTTTTGAGGTTTTAGAAACCAGGTGGAATTCAGTGTTTTACGCATTATTTCCAAAGAATACATAAAGAACTCTAAAACATGTTTACTGTTAAGCTTTAATATAAAATAATTATCAGAAACATGTAGATTTTACATATCTTTTTGATATTTAAGAGATACACTTTCTGTTGGCCTGAAAAAAATCAATATGTCACCATTTGATCATAAGAAAGATATTTAATGTGTAACAATAATTATTACAGTAAAACAGAAATCTTGTAAAATTTAGACTCCTACTAGGATAAACTTTCTAATGAGAAAATAAGTTCAGGCATTCAAATCTGTGTTTTAATCCCTATAGTTTCTCTTTTTATCTTCGTGTATGTGCACCTAAGAGTAGAGAGTCGTTTGACCTAACATTTTAACACATTTCTATCTTTGATTTACACTTTTTATTTGTACAATTAATAATTAACTTCCCCCTCTTAATCAGATCTATACACTGCCACTGCACATAAGATTGGCGTATATTACGAAACCGAGTCGACTGGGGAATTGCGCCAAAATGCAGTTAAATGAGTGCTAACCACTAAAAGTATTTGAACAAAACAGAAAGTGTTTTTTCCAAAATAATGATTTTATTTGGTTTAATTTTATGCAGGAATTATATACTGTGAACGTAGAAATTTTCATATTGTAATAATGTGTGCAACTTTCGCTGTCAATAATCCCCCCCTGACAAAAGAGTTGTATGTAAAGAAAGGTTTAGTCTTTAAGCGCGTATATTACCTCCTCGCCAAATATTTGTCTCATAACAAGCTCAAAACATTTTCACGTTAATATCAAGTATAAAGTTCTAATTAATGTGCAGTTCTTACCTGTTAATTAGATCGAATAGGCTTGGGCTATTTTATCTTTTGAGTGTATTTTACCTAAAGACAAGGTATTTCCAGTATATAACTATACTTAGTAACTAGACAATAATGAATAAAAGTCTTCTCTCTTATACGTCGACTACGGTTTGTTTATTGTAATAAAGGAGGCGTTAACGGTGTTAGATTGATTTTGATTTGTGTTTTATCTTTAATTCTCACCATACGTGGATCATTTGAAAAATTTCCCTGTCAATTATTCAAATAATGATTAAGGCTTATAAAGAGGCATCATTTGAAGATGCCAAAACAGCCCACTTAAAATCAATGTCACAAAAAAGCCAAAAGAATAGCGGATTATGTATTTAATTTATTTGATCAATAAAAAACCCTTTGGAAAAGTCATTGAGAACCGTCAATTCTCACAATAACCATTTGTTAAAACTAAAACTTGTTATATATAATAAATCAATACGGGACTTCTGAGTCGTTTTCAAACCAGATTAAAGTTCTGTTACTATACGAACAAATCAATACATCAATACATTGAGAGGAAATCACTAATTCATGAACACTGTTGAGGTAAGGGTGGTTGATATTGAATCTGTTATTGTTTTTCATCAATTAAAATTTAGTTAAAGAATTGTCATGTAGGAGCAGTTATAAGTATACACTTCAATTTCATAAATATTTTGTTTTTACTATGTATTGTAGAGACTTTGTCTCATGTACATTGACTCCATATCCTTTCTTTGTTAACATATGTCTTTGTTCCTTAATTTTAGGACTTCACCTTCTAAAGCACAGAATATTACTAATAGTTATATTGACCTGAAATAAACGATTATCCGGACATATTTTCAAAACGTCAGTGAACGTAAGGGAATAAAAAATAAAGGGTAAGAGACATAGCCTGAGTAACTCACTTGACAAAACACCTGTATACAAAAGGATTAAAGCATTTCCTTTTCAGATACTATTAGTTATTTGTTCTCTATCAACTTTCACACATATTTTGAGTGATGGATTTCCAAAATCTGTTGATTTGATCTGCACTTTAGAGACATAAGTTGTCGAAATGCGCATGTGCAGAATCTAACTTCAATCTGTTTAACGTGAAATCCCTAGGTTTCCGAGGTGGAACTCCTTAAAATATGAATTTCGTGCAGAATTAGGAAAACTTACATTAATTGCGGTAAACCTCTTGAAAGTTAAAGAATCGTCAATGAACTATGGTCCGAAGACATTGTCAACATCGGAGACCATAGAAACAAAGATATCATATAAGTACGAGACATACAAATAAACAACAATGACCAAATTACAAACCATGATCATGAGTGAGATCGAGTGCATCGGTAAAGTACTAGTAAGTATCTCTATATATAAGGTACCCGTCGTGTTGAACATGTCTATTCCGGTGAAGTCAAATCCAGAAGAGGGTAAAACACTTTTGCTGTTAAAGGAAAAAAACACAGATAGTCCATATCAGTCTTTAAGAGTAAAACTTGTGAAGTGATGATTCAAGATTTGGGACACATACCTTTGTTCTTGCAGTCTTTTTGTGCTAGATTCACGTCTTCCCGGATGTGACTTTACCGATTTTGACTTTTTCCTGGATTGACAATGTGAGTGCCTTGGTTTTGAATGTTGTGTTTTTTTATTTCTGTGCTTTGTATCTGTCTAGCTTCGTTGTTTTCTCTGTTCTTTTTTTTTTGCCACGTCTTGGGCCTTCGGGTCACTATCAAGGGTGTAAATGTTTCGACCACAGGTCCCTCAGTAGCAAATGAGTTGTAAGATGTAACCTCTGTGGGATGATGCTGTTGGAATGTTCGTACAAAGATGCTGACTGTTTGAAAAGTGAGGTTTGTAGTCTACCTTTTCGATGGAAGTCAGAGATATTAAGGCCGATGTGAAAATGTCTGTATTATCCTCAAACTGGACCTTTTTTTTATCAATGGGATGAAAAAAATCGCCAAAGCGATTGATAAAATATCATCTATATAATGGAATCAGCAATGAAAGGATATGGAGTAAATGCACATGATACAAAGTCTCTACAAATACATGGTAAAAAGCATAGAACAACGCTTTTATTGTTGTTCTTCGTCTTCAAGTCACCATAAAGCCTTCAACAATGAGTTTTGTCCGTAAATGTACCCCATAGAAAGTTCAAGACGACCCCTAGCACCGGTTTTAGCGGAATTCATTGCTAGATGTCGAGCAATATTGCTATATCCATGACAGTATAAACATGGATGCAGGATCGTCAACAAACTTTAGGTGTTCTTTCAATTGATGTCATCCGTTTCCCGCCAAAAAAGACTAACAGAAGACAATGACGACACTCAAACAACCACAGGGCACTCATCGAGTCAAAAGTAAGAAAACTTGGCATAATAAAATCATAAGATGTCAGCACAAAAACAGGTCGTCAGAATAAAAATTTTACATTACAAAAATTAAAGACAAAAATTAAAAAATATGATAGTGCATCCATATGAGAAAGCACAAGTTTACCACACCAGAAATGTATATAGAGCATACATCTCCCACACGGAGAATCTTTTTACGGACTCCGCACTGCAGGGGAGACATACTTCTGTCTAAAATAAACAATAAAGGGAGACCAAGTCTCTAAATAGAATTTAAAAAGCCTTGGAAAAACGTTTTTATTGTTGAAATTAAAGGGTTAAAGGGGTTGGGGTATTTTTAGCTCACCTGGCTATGCCAGGGTGAGCTTTTGCCATCACTTGGCGTACGTCGTCCGTCCGTCGTAATCTTTTTATTCAAAGATCTTCTCTGAAACCTCTGGGCCAATTGGGACCAAAATTGGTCACAATGATCCTTAGATGGTCCCTTCCAAAAAAGGTATCCGACAGGTCCGTACCTAATCCAAGATGGCCGCCAGCGGGGAACATAGTTTTAACATTGGACCCTATGGGAAAGACATTCAAAGATCTTCTTCTCAGAAACTACCAGTCCAATTATAACAAAACGTAGACACAATGATCCTTAGATGGTCCCTTCCAAAAAGGTATCCGGCAAGTCCGCACCTAATCCAAGATCGCCGCTAGCGGGGAACATAGTTTTAACATTGGACCTTATGGAAATTACATTCAAAGATCTTCTTCTCAGAAACTACCAGTCCAATTATATCCAAACTTAGTCACAATAGCCCATAGATGGTCCCTTCAAAAAAAGGTATCCGACAGGTCCGTACCTCATCCAAGATGGCCGCCAGTGGGGAACATATATAAGATCTTCTTCTCAGAAACTACTGGTCCAATTAGAACCAAACTAAGCCACAATGCTCCTTAGGTGGCCCCATCCAAAAATGTATCTGGCAGATCCATACCTCATCCAAGATGGCCACAATCTGGAAAATAGTTTTTACATTGGCCCTATTGATTTTAAGGGAACCTCTGCCCAAATTTTTGAATTTTTATTTGAATTGTGGTCTGAATGTTTCAATTTCAGCATTATGTATTACCTTGATTATAAGGGGAAACCCTGCCCAAATTTTTTTTGAATGGTGTTCTTTTATGGGTTGTAATGGATGGTGGATCTTTTGGTTGCCATGGAAACCAAACAAGAATACTGTAATTTTATAAAAAAAAAAGTATTCTGCTAAATTTCATGCTTTGTTTTTCCTATTAGAAAATATATGTCAGCCATGGTCCAGGTGAGCGATACAGGCTCATGAGAGCCTCTTGTTTATCTTCATTTTGAAGAAGCCAACCGATGAATTTAAACTCATAAGAGTAGAGAAACAGATCGGCTAAAAATGGTGCACAGTATATATCCACTGAAAATATCATAGTCTGTTGAAAAACAAGTCATTCAAATCTTGCATGTTATAGAATCTCTTTTTCGGACGCTTATTTCGAAGTTGTACCAAAACTTTTTTCAAGAATAAGCTAGGAAAAGTGTGATTTAAAAAATGATAACCTCATGTAAAAGCACACGATAATGTACATGTTCTGGTGAAGTTTATATATAAAATTTACCAGTTGCTGAGGTGGTCAAAATTTAGCTTTTTTCATGCGAATTTTATGTCTCTTTAAGATTGCATTTATATCTGTCACCTTGATTTAATTGATCATGCTTAAAACATGGAAGACATGAAAATTTTGAATAACTTGTGTTTTTATATTTATCTTATTTGCCGTTTCAGAAAAAAAAAGGATTGTGGGTAGAGCGTACACCAAAATATTTTGATTGGTCAAAAACGTAAATAACATAACGTCATTGGTTGAAAATCGATTGTTCGTACACCAAAATTTCAAAGACAATCTCTGAACCCACAATTCCTTAGTTTTTGAAACGGCGAATTACTGACAATCCAGTATAAACTTTCATAAAACAGAGAAATTTATTAATTGAACACTTTCCGAAATTGGTCTTAATATTAGTTAAGAAAAATATTTAATATTAGATTATTTTCTTATACTGAATACTGTTTGTTCTAACGTGCAATTTTTACTGGCAACACTACAAAAAAAAATGTGCAGAAGTTTATCTCTTGTAGGAAAAAATATCATAATTGTTAACACAATATATTGATACATCATAAAACTGTATAAATGGAATTATATAAAATAATTTTGTTTTATTTAATAACAGAGTAGACATAATTACCTTTTGAACATTTGAGCGCCTCTCCTGAAAAGATTGTGTTTATACCTTAATTATGTTTTTGACGATTTTCCTTCCGGTAGTTAGATCCGATACGACTTTGAAGTACAAGCTATATATACAGGAAATTTGATTTTTTTTCCGATGTCGGATTAAATATCAAGATGCTGAAATGACAAAGATGTTTCATGTTTTATTCTATTGGAAGAAGGTCATTATCTACCTGGTATCAATTATGTTGGAAGGCGTATATCATGTTTCTTATTCTATTGGCTGTTGCTTGTGTTTTGCAAACATTTTTATTTTTTTTTCTTCCTTTTTAGTTGTTTTCAAATTCATTTCAATAATCAAATATCCTGTCAAAAATGTAGCAAAATTTAAGAAGCAGAGTACCCTATTCTGTTACACAAGAAATGTCCATTTGTGGGTCACTGTTATGTACATGTACCTACTGCGGCTCTGAGGATTACTTCATACGGTAAGAAAAAAGAAAAAAAAAACAATAACAATATAATGTTTGTGGGAAAATATGATTTCGTTAGAATTTTCATGCAATGACAGTTCATGGAGTGAAACTGCAAGTATTTTCCCCCTCTTTTTCAATGTGCCGTTGTACGCAAACAACATAAAAAACTAGGCGAAAACGTTCATTTGAAATATACTAATGTTGAGGGACAGCCTTTTCAAATTTGAAAATATGAAAACCTGCTCTGATATTATTGTGGTTTTATCCCGGGGTTTAACGTGTTAACATTTTGACGGGGTTATGCATTGAAACAGAGAATAAATATTATCCGCCGGATCAATTCCAGGAAATCAGATAAAGTATAACCAAATCTATAGCAATTATGCCCAACAAACACCTGGGGTGGTGTTCTCGAAAGTATCCTAAGATCCGTCCTAAGTCATATCTTATGACAAAGTTTAGGATGGACTTGGGCTCATCTTACGACATTCTTAAGTTGTGTCTCGAAGCTATCTCAGACGCATCTTATGTTAGGACGTCCTAAACATGTCTTAAATCTAATATTCTAATTTTTTATATTAAGTTTTTACAAAATAACGTTCAAAGACAAAAACATTTTATTAAATTGTTTACCAATTTTGCCCACAAACATATATATAATGAAGCGTACGATTTCAAGTCTAAATGTAAATTATTATCGAAAAGGCATTTTAATTTAGTTTGTCGTGAAATAACAACTATACGCATCAAATAGTAAAAGTTTCGTGAACACTGAGTTCAAAGTTTGAAATCGTGCAAAGTTTCTTTACAGATATCTGTTTATTGATGCGTATATATTGATTCATGTTCATCTTTAAGAAAAATATTGAAGAAAAGGTGAAATATATGGTTAGGATTGAGATAGGATGATCTTAAGGCACCTAATTAGGTGTCCTAAAGTTGAGACGAAAAATGCGAAATATCATAAGTTAGGAGAGCTTCGAGGATACGACTTAGGACTAAGACGTGTCATAAGATGGTCTTAGGACATGTCTTATCCCTAAGATAGCTTCGAGAACACCACCCCTGCTCTCAAACATTTATCTCATAACATTTGTGTCATGCATGTTGCTCTTGTGAGATTGATGATAGCTCATATGCTACGTGATCATTACTCCATATTAAATACAGGCCGTTGTGAAAACTATTTTATATGATAAAATTTTATCCCGTAACCCTTAAGTGTCATGCAAATGCCGAGCTGTTAAAACATGTGCCCAAAACTATGCTCAACGTATGAAATACACCCAAATAGATACTCATGCATTTTAATAGATACTCCAAATGAACACCAAAACCTGACAAAACGACTCGAAAAATGCACACCCCCGTATACCATTATGTAGAAAGTAACCCTCCAATCCGGGGATTAACTTAGACCATACTTACATCCGACGAGTGTTTGTTGATCAACTCCTAAATGCTTTACATCGTAAATAGATTAAAACAATTTTTCATATTGGCAGTATTTAGCACTGCACAATAACATGTTCTTCTCCATAATTGATGATGTTGTTATATGGAATCTATTTAGGAGTATTTCAATTGAAGTTTTATATGATCATAGTCAACGGAAATTACGTCCTTAGCTAGCTGTCAGTAACTGCGAGTATTTGTCAGGACAGTACCCTTGTGTATTGTCTTCATGTTTTATGTACTTCATTGTAAAGGTGCTCGTCTTGATAAGTCAGATTTTTTTCTAGCTTGATTTTTATTGCGAGTCTTTTTGTGCATTTATTTTTAGCCATTCACAACATGCACCACATGCACCACATTTTTGTCACATGTACATTCACTCAATATCCTTTCATTTTTCCTATATAGAGGAAACAACTTATGTACATTTACTCGCTACGTGTTTAAAGATATAAGCAAGATACAAAGAATCGTCAAGAAGCATTCAACAATATTTCTCCACATACTAGCGTTTTGTCGTGTTGGATCCAAGAAAACGAGTTTAACCCTACCACAATTTTTGTGCCTGTCCCAAGTCAGGAATATGTTGGTCATTGGCTTGTCCTTGTCTTCTTATAAAATTTTAGTTTCTGGATATTCTGGTTATTAGGTATGGTTTGTTTCCATTGATTTATTCACTTTTTTTACCCTTTTGGGGCCATTTAGGGCTTGCTTTATGGTGTGAGGTTTCTCACTGTGTTGAAGACAGTACGGCGACCCCTTGATGCTTTGTTTTGGGTCGTTTAAACCTAGAGATGGGATGTTGTCTCCTTGACATTTACCCAATTTCTTTTCTTTTTCATATTTTAATGATTTTGTAGTTTCAAAATTGAACACGGGTGTTCTGGCATATTTTTTTCTGATTCGTATACGGCAACCAATGTTTTAAGTTGATCACTACAGGGTAAATTTTAAACTGTTAATTAGCGAGGACATACACTCTATCGCTGAAAACTATTTAAAACTCTATTTTCATTTTTAATATCAAAACGGCAAATTTTTCAATGAAATCATGATAACGGACTTAGAATATCAGCTGAACATATTCCTGACTTACCAGTTTTGAGGCAGTTTTTGCTCTTGAATCGAAATTATAGATGTAGCATTAAGTGCGGAATCGTAGCTATTATAGTTCTTGTGAAAGCCCTTCGGTGGTCTATGGTATGAAGAGGTAACAGTTTGATCACTGCAAACATGGTTACCTCGTTACAATATGATTGATTGATTGATTGAATATTGTTTAACGTCTACTCAGCAATATTTCAGCTATATCAAGACGAGAACAAGTTTGTAAATAAATAATCACTTTGGGGTATGGAAAGGGCCATGGGACGGGAAATTCTGACTGCCACTGGAAAAGTAGGGTGAAATCGTCAAGGGCGGGGAATTTAGCCTTGTAGCCGATCACCTACGGACCACCCCAAAAAGAGCTTGCTACAAGGGTTCTTTAACGTGCAGGAAGCGTGGCATTTCTTCCAACACGTGGACCTGAGTTTACATCCCATCCGAAAGATGGGTTGTGTATTTATTGATCCCGCACAACCACGGAATGGGTCCTATTTCTATATCCCGGGACCCTCGGGGTCAGCCTCCGTTTAGGAGGGGTCACACCCCGCAAGCCGGAGATACTAGGTCCTATTTCTATATCCCGGGGTTCCCTCGGGGTCCTCTGTTAGGACGACTCATACTCCAAGCTCAGAGGATGCTGCGGGCCTATTCATAAGCCGGGACCGCGCACGGCGGCGTTACAATATGAAATTTGACGAGGTTCTTGTGACAAATGAAATTGTAAAATTTTGAAAAATAACAAATAACTTAAAAATTTCGTCAATTGTTGGTTAGGCAAGTCATTTTTTGACTGAATGCGACGCGTTAGCTCGCGTGCACAGCTCATTCCTTCGTTTGATTTTTGCTTTTCATTTAGATATTTTTTGTTATTTGCTTTCTTTCAGATTTTACAAATTGTCTTCCAAATGCTTTGATTTGATCTGCACTGAATTGACATTACTTATCAAATGCTCATGTACATGAACTAAATTTGCAGAAACTTCACGGTATTTTTTTTTATTAGACACAGAAATGGTAACAATTGGTTGGTCGTAATATATACATGCATTTATTTCTGAGAAGTCTATGTACATACAGATACATTCTATTTCTTTAAATAAAACTGAAAAGTAAGCATAGAATTTTGATCGTTGCCTGGCTTTTATCGCCCATCATTTTACACAATACATGTACATATAAATAAAAATCTTTGTATGTCTTTGTCGGATACAAGCATAGTTAGTGGTGTCCTTTTATATTTCGTTTACCATTTAACATGATATAAATGTAGCGTAAAGTTACAATTGGTAGACATTTTTTACTGCTGTTCTTGAAAATATATTGATAATACCGAAATTAGACGGTAAATTGTCATTTCTTTGATGCGCATGTCAACACTTATGTGTATTTTCCATGCAGATAAAGTCAAACATTTGCAAGACCACAATATAACAGTAAGATTGGAAAACAAGTGCACATTATAAAAGGGTTGATGGAGAAATATATAATATGGCGATGTTGTTCATTTCACTTGAATAAAGTCCGAAATAATTTAAGTATAACCAATCTCTCCGACTATACGTACCATTTCCTCTTTGTAACAATGTCTTAAACTTCGATACATGTTTTTTAAAAACTTTTTTTGTTACAATGTCATAACAGAGACATATAGAGCAAAGAGAACAAAGTAAAAATGTACCTCTAAATTACTAAACTCTTAAGTTACTGTAAATATTGTCTTTGCAGAGGGCCATTTCGATAGCCTATGTCTCTTCAGTGCAGATCAAATATAATCACTTAGAAGACCATAAACCGAAATTTGTATAAATTTAGACAAAGAAGAAATAACAAATAGGGTCTTATAACTAAATACTGAAGTTAATGTGAATTTAGTGTCTCGACAACTTATGTCTCTTCAGTGCAAACGTTTGGAAGACCATTAACTCAAAGATGTTTAAAAACTGATAGAGAACAAATAACCAATATGATCTAAATGTGAAGTCAAAATCAGCTAATGGTAGAGCTTTGCGTGAGGGAGATACTCCTTAGTTTTCAACAAATTTTACAAAAATTTTGATATTGCAAGTTTCAAAATAGAATCGGCTTTCGGGTCAGCACCGAAGCACTGACTACTATGCTTATGAATACCCTCGGTGACTAACAGTCCACCAGCAGAGGCATCGATCCAGTGGTAACAAATAACTAAATGAATGGCAAAAAGGTATTATCAAGCCGCTACATAAATCGGGTCCAATCTACGATTTAGATAATTACAGGGGAATAACTCTTTCTTCAAATGTTTACAAACTGTTTACTAAAACCATTGAGTCTACAGTAGTAAATTTTCTTGAATCAAATGATATTTTGGGAGAAAGTCAGGGTGCGTTCAGAAAAGATAGGCGCATAGAGGACCATATCTTTACTCTTCAAGGAGTTTGCTCATTGGCTAAATCGTCTAAAAAGCCTCTATATGTAGCATTTTTAGATTTGTCAAAAGCATTTGACCGAGTTTGGCGGGACGGTCTCCTGGAAAATTTGTGGGATTATGGTGTTCAAGGAAAATGTTGGAGACTAATAAAACAAATTTATAAAAATGTTCAAAATAAAGTTCTGTTTGGTGATGTTGAATCTGACTGGTTCAACCAGGAATATGGTGTTAAACAGGGATGTATTTTATCTCCAACCCTGTTTTCAGTCTTAATGAATGACCTTGTGCAAATGCTAGAAAAGAGTAACATTGGTATAGAAATTTCTTCTAAACTTGTACATAGTTTACTTTTTGCTGACGATGTTGTATTATTCGCTACATCGCCCGAGGATCTTCAGAAGTTGCTTCATATATCCTACGAGTTTTCTAAAAAATGGAACC
This sequence comes from Modiolus philippinarum, assembly GCA_002080025.1. Taxonomy (NCBI): domain Eukaryota; kingdom Metazoa; phylum Mollusca; class Bivalvia; order Mytilida; family Modiolidae; genus Modiolus; species Modiolus philippinarum. The sequence goes on from MJUU01022100.1 coordinate 33,025, forward strand.
TTCGTTTTAATTGTAAAAAGTCAAAAGTTATGACAATAGGAAAAAAGTTAAATGTTAACCAAACTTGGATGTTAGGTAACGAGAGTATTGATGCTGCAACCGAATACAAGTACTTTCATAAATAGCACATTGAAATCAAACTTCCATGTAGATAATTATCTGAAAGATAAGGCCGAAAAATACATGAATTATACAATTCGGCTCTTAGGGGAACACGGCGAGTTCAATCGCATAAACTTCGGTGATGTCCTTTGGAACGCTGTTATGAGGCCCTCACTCACCCATGCTTGTGCAGTATGGATGCCTTTATCCCAAAAAAGTAAAGATGCGTTGGATAGTTGGCAGTATAAAATTGCTAAAATTATACTTCGTATAAAACTGAATTTTCCAAGATGTGCTTTACTGTTAGAACTAGGTTGGGAGCCCCTTTCAGCATTTATTGACAGGTAAAAAATTATTTATTTTAAACGCTTATCTGAATTGCCAGAAAATCGCTTATGTAAGCAGGTTTTCAACGAAATGAATAAGATAAAAGAAAATATCTGGAATTATAAGAATATGAGTTTGGAATTATTAAACAAAACTATTCCTGGCGATATCTCATTTGAG
>MJUU01022106.1:3662-15328 GCA_002080025.1 Modiolus philippinarum
GGTGTTGAAAATTGTTCCTTGTTTGCCATTTTCAAAATGGCCGCCAAAAAAGGCGGGAAAATTCAACATTGTCCGATTTCAATGAAATTTGGTTTCCATGAAGATATTGATGTTGCGACTTCAAAACCGATATTGAAAATTGTTCGTTGATCGCTGTTTTCAAAATGGCCGCGAAAAAAGGCGGGAAAATTCAACATTGTACGATTTTAATGACATTTGGTTTCCAAATTGGTCTTGATGTCGCATCTTCAAAACTGATGTTAAAAATTGTTCGTTGACCGCCATATTTAAAATGGCTGCCAAAAAGGCGGGAAAATTCAAAATCGTCCGATTTCAAAGAAATTTGATTTCCAAATAGATATTGATGTTGCGACTTCAAAACCGATGTTGAAAATTGTTTGTCGACTGCCATTTACAAAATGACGTCTCGACTTCAAAACTGGTGTCGAAAGTGGTCCTTAGCAAGAACGTTTTTTATCAATAAAGCCCAACAAAGAAATATAATCAAACATGATCAGACTTTAAAAACAGTTCAAGATATTGGAGGTGTTCGACCTACAAAAGTTTGAGAAACTGAAGATCAACTGTATAACATACATTGTTACCTTGAGTGTGGCAACTTAAAGCCAGGTGAGCGATACAGGCTCCTGGGAGCCTCTGGTTTATTTTGAGAGGGAAAGTCCACACTATATATAAGCAAATTCAATCAAACGTTACAGGAGTGATGTATTGAAGGTGTTTCAAAAGATTGCTTATTTCATATCGATCTGACAAAAAACATGGCTGCCAGCACGGATATTTAACATTGGATCCTATGGGGAAAACATCATTTTCATCGACTGCTCTGAAGCAAATTCAACCAACTTAAAACATGATAAAATATGATGTATGGAAGGTACAAAGATTGCTCATTTCATTTTGATCGGACAACAAAGATGGCCTCCAGTACAGAACATAGTTTAATATATTTAACATTGGACCCTACAGGAAAAACATCATTGTCATCAACTCCTCTAAACCACTTAAGCAAATTCAACCAAACTTTACAGGATTATTGTATGGAAGGTCCTTTACAAAGATTGTTCATTTTATTTAGATCCATAAAAAACATGGCCACCAGTGCAGCTGTTATATTTAACAGTAGCCCCAATGGGAAAAACATCATTTTATACCCCCTGCAAACAAAGCTTAGGGGGTATAAAGGAATCACCCTGTCTATCTGCCCGTCTGTCCGTCCGTCTGTCTGTCCACACTTCTTGTAAGCGCAACTTCTCTTAAACCACTGGAAGGATTTAAATGAAACTTTGCACAAAGGAAGGACACTATATGGAGATGTTCATGAAGGAATATGATTATTGTCTGAAATCAGGAAGGGGAGATAATTTAACTTTTAATTTTCTTAGATTCCCGATGTATGGGTGACCTCGTATTGAGCGCAAGTCCTCTTAAACCACATAAAGGATTTTGATGAAACTTTACACAAGTGAAGGACGCTATATGGAGATATGTATGAGGGAATATGATTATTGTCCGAAACCAGGAAGGGGAGATAATCTTACTTTGACTTTTTGTAGATTCCCTATGTATGAGTTAACTCGTTAGCGCAACTCCTCTTTAACCACATAAAGGATTTTGATGAAGCTTTACACAAAGGAAGGACACTATATGGAAATGTGTATGAAGAAATATAATTTTTATTTGAAACCAGGGAAGGGAGATAGTTTGACTTTGACTTTTCCTGGATTCCTGATGTATGGGTCACCTCGTAAGCGCAACTCCTCTTAAACCACTGAAAGGATTTGGATGAAACTTTACACAAAGGAAGAACATTATATGTTGAGATTTGCCTGAAGGAATATGATTATTTTTGGAAAGCAAGAAGGGGGTGAATTTAAATTGGACTATCCTTGAAAATGTCAGAGGCAAAAAAAAAAAGGTGAATTTTATTTTTGTCCAATTTTGACCAAGTATTTTCATTGGCACCCTTACCAAAAGTTCTTTCTTGAAGATTATATCATTGTGTCCATACTTGTATTGTGTCCACACCTGTATTGTGTCCACACCCACTTAAATTTGCACTTACCATATTGATTCAGGGTTCAATGAGCGGGGGGTATATTTGGCTGCCCTTTGGCGACAGTTCTTGTCATCGTCTGCTTTAAAATTTTTGAAGCAAATTTAATTAATTAAACTGTATTGTACTGACATAGGAAAGGGCCTTCACATCATTCTAATGTGACATAAAGCATGGCAGCCAACAAATGAGGCAAAAATTTAACATAACCATGATAACTGTACAGTACTGAAGTGCCATAGCATACATGGCATAGGTCCTTAACAAAAAATGCTCATGTCATTCCAATAAGACAAAAAACATGACAATTTAGTGCAGAACATAGAAAAAAATTTGCTATTAAGCATTTTGTCAGGTTAACGACACAGACTCAGTCCCTGAACCTCTAGTTCTTACAGAATTATAAATATTAAATGACTCATTTAGTTTTGACTACATGTTTTTTTATTTACAGATGTGACTGAAACTTTTCAAAAGATGCCAAATCCACCTCAGAAGATCAAGTTAGGGAAAACTCAACTAGTTCTCACTGAAGATATCACTGACAGTATGTATCTATTAGGAAACTATCAAATTCAATTCAAGTGTAATAAGAAGTTTAATTAAAATTTCAGACTAGTTTGTGTGAACCTTGGAAAGGATTAATTTGAAGAATTTCTCAGCTTGTGTATGTAGTGATTATTTGATATTTGGTCTGAAGTTTTTTTATGATGAGTTGTTCTGTGTCTCCCCTTTTCAACTTCGCAAGACATGTACTTCCTGTTTGAAGACAAAACATTAATTTTTTTCCAATTTATAGCCATATATTGAAATTTTTAATCAAGTATTGCCACCTTGTGTATGTAGTGATGATTTGATATTTGGTCTGAAGTTTTGTTATGATGAGTTGTACCGTGTCTCCCCTTTAAGTCTGTAACTTGTCTACTTTTTGTTTGACAATAACTTTGATTTTTCCCATTATAGCCATATATTGAAATTTTTCACCCAGGATTCTTCAGCTTTGATATAAAGTAATCATTTGCTATTTGGTTTAAAGCTTTGGTATTATAAGTTGTACTGTGTCTCCCCTTTAAAAGTCTGTCACTCATCTACTTATTATTGTTGATAAATTTGACTTTTTTTCCATTTTAGCAATATATATCATGTATATTGAAAATTTTAATCAAGGATTGTTGGCTTGTGTATGTACAAAATGTAGTAATGATTTGAAAGAAGCTTTGGTTTGATGAGTTGTACCATGTCTTTCCTTTTCAGGCTTGTCACTTATATACTCAGTACTTCCTGTTTGCCAATATCTTTGATTTTCTCCATTATTTCTAGAGGATTATATCATTGTGTCTACACTTTTACTGTGTCCACACCTGTATATGTCAACACACACACAAATTTAAAGTTCAGTGACTGGGTATAGACCATACAGTACACACTGTGGTCTGACATGAATGAATACACCAACAAATGTAGCTGAAATGCTGGTGTTTACACTGACATTTATGTCTCTGCCAATATATTTCTATGTAAATTAACAACAGCAGAAGTTTGATGGTATTAACTCCCAACATTTGCTGGTGTTTACACTGTGAAAAATGTCAGAAATGAGTGTTTTGTAACTCAATCACCCAGTCATGCCTGTGTGTACTGTATAACTGGCTGGCATTCGATGATAGATCTTGTTCATACATGTATATGTTGGTTAAGATGTGAATTTTCAGGTGAGACATTTCTGTATGTATAAACTTGTTATCAAGTATCTGACTTTTTTTGGGGTCAAAAAAGGGGTTGGAAAATCTGCATAGGGGTAAGATATTTAGTAATATTGTAAATGTATGTTTTCGAATATGGTATTGTAACTGTGTTTGAAATTAGCAGTAGACCTATAGACAATGTCTATTAAAATTGACCTTGGGCTGCCTTGTCATTAAATTGCATAGACTGAATGTCTATGACAAATTTGTACTTTAAGAAAATAAATTAGTGATTTTGTCTTTGACAGTAGGGTCAGTAAGTCTCGTTCTAGATCTACTTTCACTTTATAAATCCTGAAACTTATGACGTCACTATGCATAACGCACATTTAATCAGTCAACCAATTTCACTTCCAAGATATTTTTTCATCGTCACAAAGTCGGGGTTGACTAGACACTTTACATTGAGGTATCTACCATAACTGGAAGAGCCTGGTTGATAGAGATTATGCGGCTTCAAGAAAATCGCTATTTTTATTTAATTTCTACTCAAGTTAAGGTAATTAAGGTCATAGTTCATTAATATAAATGTATGCTGGTTCATAGAAAATGAATTCCATGGTTAATTTGATCTGTGAATCGAAAATCCCACCATTCCCCCATAGTAATATACCCGGGAAACACATTTCTCATCCATTGACGTTGGTCATGTGACGAGACTTACAAACCCTATGGTCTGAGGTCTATGCAGGTTTGTGTATTATGGTATATTATACATTACATTTTAGTTTCAAATACTGTTGTAAGCATATGTTGTCCAATATGTGTTACATAGATGTTTACGAGAGATACAACAATAAGGGTCTTTAGTTGGTCCCCTTTATAAAATGTGTCATCTAAGATGGCATATCATTATAACATTGAGATAAATTGATGAAGTGTGTGCCTTTCCGATCACATCATGTGATGGATAAACATGAACATATTACTTTTGCTTAGAATTCATATGAATATATCTTTGGGTCAATTTATTTCTACTCTATACAATTTTCATAAGTTCTGTGGATTAGCTTCTTTTATTTTTTGAGAGGGAAAGTCCACACTATATATGAGCAAATTCAATCAAACGTTACAGGAGTGATGTATTGAAGGTGTTTCAAAAGATTGCTCATTTCATATCGATCTGACAAAAACATGGCTGCCAGCACGGATATTTAACATTGGATCCTATGGGGAAAACATCATTTTCATCGACTCCTCTGAAGCAAATTCAACCAACTTAAAACATGTTAAAATATGATGTATGGAAGGTACAAAGATTGCTCATTTCATTTTGATCGGACAACAAAGATGGCCTCCAGTACAGAACATAGTTTAATATATTTAACATTGGACCCTACAGGAAAAACATCATTGTCATCAACTCCNCTAAACCACTTAAGCAAATTCAACCAAACTTTACAGGAATATTGTATGGAAGGTCCTTTACAAAGATTGTTCATTTTATTTAGATCCATAAAAAACATGGCCACCAGTGCAGCTCTTATATTTAACAGTAGCCCCAATGGGAAAAACATCATTTTATACCCCCTGCAATCAAAGCTTAGGGGGGTATAAAGGAATCACCCTGTCTGTCTGCCCGTCTGTCCGTCCGTCCGTCCGTCTGTCCACACTTCTTGTAAGCGCAACTCCTCTTAAACCACTGGAAGGATTTAAATGAAACTTTGCACAAAGGAAGGACACTATATGGAGATGTTCCTGAAGGAATATGATTATTGTCTGAAATCAGGAAGGGGAGATAATTTGACTTTTAATTTTCTTAGATTCCCTATGTATGGGTTACCTCGTATTGAGCGTAAGTCCTCTTAAACCACATAAAGGATTTTGATGAAACTTTACACAAGTGAAGGACGCTATATGGAGATATGTATGAGGGAATATGATTATTGTCCGAAACCAGGAAGGGGAGATAATCTTACTTTGACTTTTTGTAGATTCCCTATGTATGAGTTAACTCGTTAGCGCAACTCCTCTTTAACCACATAAAGGATTTTGATGAAGCTTTACAAAAAGGAAGGACACTATATGGAAATGTGTATGAAGAAATATGATTTTTATTTGAAACCAGGGAAGGGAGATAGTTTGACTTTGACTTTTCCTGGATTCCTGATGTATGGGTCACCTCGTAAGCGCAACTCCTCTTTAACCACTGAAAGGATTTGGATGAAACTTTACACAAAGGAAGAACATTATATGTTGAGATTTGCATGAAGGAATATGATTATTTTTTGGAAAGCAAGAAGGGGGTGAATTTGACTTGGACTATCCTTGAAAATGTCAGAGGCAAAAAAAAGGTGAATTTTATTTTTGTCCAATTTTGACCGAGTATTTTCATTGGCACCCTTACGAAAAGTTCTTTCTTGAAGATTATATCATTGCGTCCATACTTGTATTGTGTCCACACCTGTATTGTGTCCACATCCACTTAAATTTGCACTTACCATATTGATTCAGGGTTCAATGAGCGGGGGGTATATTTGGCTGCCATTTGGCGACAGTTCATGTCATCGTCTGCTTTAAAATTTTTGAAGCAAATTTAATTAAACTGTATTGTACTGACATAGGAAAGGGCCTTATCAGAAATTGATCACATCATTCTAATGTGACATAAAGCATGGCAGCCAACAAATGAGGCAAAAATTTAACATAACCATGATAACTGTACTGAAATGCCATAGCATACATTGCATAGGTCCTTAACAAAAAATGTTCATGTCATTCCAATAAGACAAAAAACATGGCAATTTAGTGCAGAACATAGAAAAAAATTTGCTTTTAAGCATTTTGTCAGGGTTACCCTAACGACACAGACTCAGTCTCTGAACCTCTAGTTCTTACAGAATTATAAATATTAAATGACTCATTTAGTTTTGACTACATGTTTTTTTATTTACAGATGTGACTGAAACTTTTCAAAAGATGCCAAATCCACCTCAGAAGATCAAGTTAGGGAAAACTCAACTAGTTCTCACTGAAGATAACACTGACAGTATGTATCTATTAGGAAACTATCAAATTCAATTCAAGTGTAATAAGAAGTTTAATTAAAATTTCAGACTAGTTTGTATGAACCTTGGAAAGGATTAATTTGAAGAATTTCTCAGCTTGTGTATGTAGTGATTATTTGATATTTGGTCTGAAGTTTTTTGATGATGAGTTGTTCTGTGTCTCCCTTTTCAACTTCGTAAGACATGTACTTCCTGTTTGAAGATATAACATTAATTTTTTTTCCAATTTATAGCCATATATTGAAATTTTTAATCAAGTATTTCCACCTTGTGTATGTAGTGATGATTTGATATTTGGTCTGAAGTTTTGTTATGATGAGTTGTACCGTGTCTCCCCTTTAAGTCTGTAACTTGTCTACTTTTTGTTTGACAATAACTTTGATTTTTCCCATTATAGCGATATATTGAAATTTTTCGCCCATGATTCTTCAGCTTTGATATAAAGTAATAATTTGCTGTTTGGTTTAAAGCTTTGGTATTATGAGTTGTACTGTGTCTCCCCTTTAAAAGTCTGTCACTCATCTACTTATTATTGTTGATAAATTTGAATTTTTTTCCATTTTAGCAATAAATATCATGTATATTGAAAATTTTAATCAAGGATTGTTGGCTTGTGTATGTACAAAATGTAGTAATGATTTGAAAGAAGCTTTAGTTTGATGAGTTGTACCATGTCTTTCCTTTTCAGGCTTGTCACTTATATACTTAGTACTTCCTGTTTGCCAATATCTTTGATTTTCTCCATTATTTCTAGAGGATTATATCATTGTGTCTACACTTTTACTGTGTCCACACCTGTATATGTCAACACACACATAAATTTAAAGTTCAGTGAGTGGGTATAGACCATACAGTACACACTGTGGTCTGACATGAATGAATACACCAACAAATGTAGCTGAAATGCTGGTGTTTACACTGACATTTATGNNNCTCTGCCAATATATTTCTATGTAAATTAACAACAGGAAGTTTGATGGTATTAACTCCCAACATTTGCTGGTGTTTACACTGTGAAAAATGTCAGAAATGAGTGTTTTGTAACTGAATCACCCAGTCATGCCTGTGTGTACTGTATAACTGGCTGCCATTCGATGATAGATCTTGTTCATACATGTATATGTTGGTAAAGATGTGCATATTCAGGTGAGACATTTCTGTATGTAAACTTGTTATCAAGTATCCGACTTTTTTTTTGGTCAAAAAAGGGGTTGGAAAATCTGCATAGGGGTAAGATATTTAGTAGTATTGTAAATGTATGTTTTCCAATATCATGGTATTGTAACTGTGTTTGAAATTAGCAGTAGACCTATAGACAATGTCTATTAAAATTGACCTTGGACTACCTTGTCATTAAATTGCATAGACTGAATGTCTATGACAAATTTGTACTTTAAGAAAATAAATTAGTGATTTTGTCTTTGACAATAGGGTCTGTAAGTCTGTAAGTCTCGTTCTAGATCTACTTTCACTTTATAAATCCTGAAACTTATGACGTCACTATGCATAACGCACATTTAATCAGTCAACCAATTTCACTTCCAAGATATTTTTTCAACGTCACAAAGTCGGGGTTGACTAGACACTTTACATTGAGGTATCTACCATAGCTGGAAGAGCCTGGTTGATAGAGATTATGCGGCTTCAAGAAAATCGCTATTTTTATTTAATTTCTACCCAAGTTAAGGTAATTAAGGTCATAATTCATTAAGGGCTGTTCCAGAAAAGTGGGTCTGGGACCCTTTGAAGGCACTTTATATAAATTGCTGTGGGTGGTTGTGTTTTCTTCATCCTTTTGTATTGTATGTATGGGGAAGAATTCTATGGGTGGTGGGGGTCAATAAAAAGTGCCTTCAAACCCTCCCATGTCAATTTTTCTGGAACAGCCCTAATATAAATGTATGCTGGTTCATAGAAAATGAATTCCATGGTTAATTTGATCTGTGAATCGAAAATCCCACCATTCCCCCATAGTAATATACCCGGGAAACACATTTCTCATCCATTCACATTGGTCATGTGACGAGACTTACAAACCCTATGGTCTGAGGTCTATGCAGGTTTGTGTATTATGGTATATTATACATTACATTTTAGTTTCAAATACTGTTGTAAGCATATGTTGTCCAATATGTGTTACATAGATGTTTACGAGAGATATTTATTTCATATGTTATTCTTACATTTGAGACAAGCCAGTACCTATTTTTAGCCATTTGAGATATTTCTGTCTCAACCCATGGGTAAGATAAGAATTTCACTTGTGGAAATACATTATGACACTATCGACGTCATAATAAATTGCTTAGACATGGTGGAAGCCAACTGTAGTCTGGTTGTACAGAAACTTATAATTTGCTTATAAATGTGAGAAAAACAATAAATCACGATCTTGCATTTTCAATGGTGTTGAATTGTATTACATTGTATTCTCAACTGTAGTCAAATTATATATAATTTCAGAAACTGAGCAAGAAAAACGAGGAACAAGAAGAGGAGTACAAAATGTACCAGAGAAAGGGAAGAAACAGGATTGGTCTTATTATCGCAACTTACGGATTTTATTGTCAATATTATGGGTGTATACAAAGTTCATGATATTTCACCCTTTGGTACCCCTGAGGGCAATCATACGTGTGGTAGTATCCTTCATTCAGACTTCAGGTTAATAAGTTTATTCACATTAAAATTGAATTCAGGGTTAAATGTGACAAAATGCTAGTCTTTAAAGAACGTGTATCTAATTTACCATTAACACGATTGATTGATTGATTGATTAATTGGTGGCTAAATGTAGCAACATATTATCTTCATTATGGAGTTATGTTTAGTGACAGTAGCTGGATGTAGTGTAGACTGTCAAATTCTCTGAAACTGCTGGGCTAATACTTATCAAACCTGGCCTGAATCATCACCAGGGTATGCACTTTTAATTTAGGATTTTTAAGTCCATAGACCAAGAAAAAACATGGCTGCTGTTAATAAAAATAGAAAATAGGGGTTATTGCTTGTTTTTTTTTTTGCAAATAACTCAAAAAATCTGACAGGAGATAAAATGTGATTAGCATGATTAGATCTACGGACCCTTTTTAGTATATTCTGTAAGGAGTTATTGCCCTTTTTTGTAAACTTTTTTTTGTACTTTTCATCTTATTTTTTGAAAATGATGGAAGACCCAGGTCAAGTTTAAATTACTGTACAGCTCAACGGATGAACGCAAAGGCCTTGTTTTTGGGTGGATTATCGCGACTTGGACTGATTAGCTAAGTCCGTTTTATAGCAGGGTGGATGATTGTGGATGTCCACCTTAAATTACGTGACCCAACGTTGACAGAACTTTTGTACCGTAGCACCTAGGATTATCAAATTTGGTGTGTGGATGCATCATGGGAAGACGATATGTCGCGTACCAAATTTAGGTCACTGTGACCTTGACTTTGACCTTTGTCCTTTATGATAGTAAAACCATGTGCATTTCGTGTCCGGAGCAGAACTTTTATACTGTAGCACCTAGGATTATCAAACTTGGTGTGTGGATGCATCATGGGAAGACGATGTGTCTCGTACCAACTTTAAGTCACTGTGACCTTGACTTTGACCTTTATGATAGTAAAACCGTATCCGGAGCAGAACTTTTGTACCGTAGCACCTAGGATTATCAAACTTGGTGTGTGGATGCATCATAGGAAGACGATGTGTCACGTACCAAATTTAGGTCACTGTGACCTTGACTTTGACCTTTGACCTTTATGATAGTAAAACCGTGTCCCGAGCAGAACTTTTGTACTGTAGCACCTAGGATTATCAAACTTGGTGTGTGGATGCATCATGGGAAGACCATGTGTCGTGACCAAATTTAGGTCACTGTGACCTTGACTTTGACCTTTATGATAAAAAAACCGTGTCCGGAGCAGAACTTTTGTACCGTAGCACCTAGGATTATCAAACTTGGTGTGTGGATGCATCATGGGAAGACGATGTGTCTCGTACCAAACTTAGGTCACTGTGACCTTGACTTTGACCTTTGACCTTTATGATAGTAAAACCGTGTCCCGAGCAGAACTATTGTACCGTAGCAGCTAGGATTATCAAACTTGGTGTGTAGATGCATCATGGGAAGACGATGTGTCATGTACCAAATTTAGGTCACTGTGACCTTGACTTTGACCTTTGACCTTAATGATAGTAATCCTTGTACATTTTGTGCCGAAAGCTTGGTTAAATCAGCTTTGTATCCATTGAATTATATATTATTTAATGTATTACCCTTTAAATCAAGTACAAGATATGAACTGATTGGAATAAAACCTGACAGGCTTTATTTCTGTTAGATTTACTTTCCAATTACCATGTGGCTGAAGGTCAAATTTCAAAATGACATGCCTTGGTACTCAAATGCAGTTGCGGGGGGTATTAGTCTGGCTTTGCCGACAGCTCTAGTTTGTCCTATTTTTAGAAAATTACCTATTGTGTATCTACTATATATAAAATCTAATGGCTTCCAAATGCACTCCTGCTTAATGTGCTTTATCAAGGCTTTTTTTTTAATTTTAAGCTATTTATTGATAAAGATTTGATAGACAACAATTTTTGACAGAATATTTTGCTAAAAGTTAAAAAGCTGAGACCTGACAAGTGACAATTACGCAACTATACAATGCCGAGGGATTCTTGTTGTTGACAGTAAATATTATACCCCCACTCGTGAGTGGATGGTATATTGGAATACCCTTGTCCGTCCGTCCGTCCTTCCGTCCGTCCGTCCGAAGTTTATCGCATTTTTCTCACCTACTGCTGGGCCCATTCATTTCAAATTTGGTATTTGACTTTATATATAGG
>MJUU01022106.1:17874-32318 GCA_002080025.1 Modiolus philippinarum
TTTGCTTAAGTCTGTTTCTCAATAACTACAAGCCATAGGTCAATGATATTTGGTATATAGCTTGTAACAATTCCAAATACTTTGCATGTGAATTCCTTGAATCTGTTATTTTAAGTAAAATTGTGACGTTCGTAGATCTTTAGAGCCAAGTTTAAACTATACATGTTTTACGCACATATTGAAAAAGACATTATATTTCAATTCATTTGGTCTGTACCAGTTTTTAATGTGGAAAGTTTCGTATAGAAGAAACAAATTGTAGAAAAGATGTGTGATATCGAATCAAAAAAATAATCAGGGCTGTCCTCTGGTTAATCAGTTTTTAGCAGACACATGCGATCCCTCTTTCGCTTTACAGTTGGATCATTCCACTCCTGTACCGTTGTTCATGAGATCGTATATACATATTAGATAACAAAATAAGTTACCAAGGAATCAGGTTCCGGAACCGAAAAAGAATTTCTGACGACAAATCGAGCAAGTTCCGAATACTTTAATTGATTTTCATGTACATGTATTGATTTGGATATTGTTTCAGTTTACTTTATATGTACCCTTATTTACCCATACTGAATGTTAACTGAATAGTCACATATGCAAAACACTTATATGTCCGGAGGCATAAACCCCGAAAACGGTATAAAAATCGGCGTTTGTGTCGGAATAATATGAAAGATAAAAAAACACACAAACAAACAAAAATAAACGACCCCCCTTAAAAAACTAAAACCAGATAAATAAAAATCACCCTTGCTGCATGGCAAATGTTCAGTTTTGTTCTCTTTGTTGACTTTGAAGAAGAGTTCATATGGATTCACTTCACACATTTGTGAGAAAAAGGTTATTATTTTAAGCGACAATTAACTGATTTGCGATATGTGTTAAAAAAAAATCAAAAGTTTGCAAAAAAGGCCAAAAAAAGAGGTCTCTACATGGTATTGTCACCAAACTTTGCAAATATGACAATTGTATGCAATTTGATATATACTACGGTGTTTTAACAATGCAAATAAAATGTCTCCATCAGATTCTTAGTGGTATTTGAATGTTCTTAATACACTTAGAAGCTTCTTAGCGGTGTTTAGACGCACCCCATTGTAAGTTTCAAGACGGACCCTAGTAGTAGTTTGAGCAGGATTCATTGCTAGATGTCGAACAACGTAACATCATTGTTTTTTTGCCAATGGATGCGAGATCGTAAACAAACGTAAAACTTACTGGCAAAGTGTTTTTGACAATCGCTGTCATCCGTTGCCAAACAAAAAAATCTTACAGAAGATAACCACAACACTTAAACAACCGATGAATGAAATGTAGGAAAACTTGGCATCATAAAATAATGAGATGTGGGCACAATACTCAGGGGGTCAGAATAACATTTTGACATTAGAAAAAATAGAAATTCCAAAATCTGAAAGTATGATAGATTATCAATATGAAAATTTTTTCAAGCACAAGTAAGCCAAAACTGGAAAGAATGAAGATCATACATCTCTCGCACGGGTAATCTTTTGTACGGACCAAAGACTGCTGGAGAGACAAGCTCAAGTCTAAAATAAGCGATGACGGGATATGGAGTAAATGCACATGAAACAAATTCTTTACAAATTCATTGTAAAACAAAGCAATGGATCAACGATTTTATTGAAGTCACCATGAGGCCTTCAACAATGAGCTTTGCTCATGCAAAGGTATATATATGGTCAAAGCAAATTCAAAGGAAATACCCGAACGCATAAAAAAAATAAAGGTCGAAAACCCAAAAGTCTTTTTTAATGAAATCAAAACTATGTAAAATTTTATTTCATATGTGTCCCTTAAAACATAAATAAAGAAGATAAAAGGGAAAGGGATATATAATAGATAGATGTAAAAATCAACATCTGTTGTGACGAACAATGACATTTTTGTTTCAAAAAGTGCAAATAGGGAACATATGTTTTTAGCGTTATAGTTCGGATTCTCCCTTGCAGAGTATATTTCACACGTATGTTTTAATTAAGTTAATTCAACGAACAGACAAAAAACTGATAATTATTATCAGTGTTCAATCCTTTTACTGATTGGTTGGAGAACTTACACACTATTGAAAAGTATGGTATCTATGGATAGAAAAAGGCGGGGCAATATTGGTGGAGGCTTTTTGATTGGTTGAGACTATTAATAGTTAGTTACTTAGTCAGATAGCTAACTTGGTATTATTTCACTCTTACATTCAGCGGACTAACGTGTTCTTGTCTGTGTTGTTATGATGTTGCCATTATGAGTGTCAATTTCAAACGGACTTATATTACATTTTCAAATTCAAAAATCATTTTTTTTTCGATAAATACAATTTTGTTTTATTTGGTTGTTTTATAATCGTTAACACATTTTAAATGTATGTGCAGACTACATTAGTTTTGCTGACTTTTTTGTTTGTTTTTGTTTTGTTTTTTTTATTGTTTTTTTATGTTTTTGTTTATTTGGATGTATGATTCTTTCAACCAATAGTTTTAACACAGAATTCAATCACAACCTTTATTTTAGATACATAATCTATAATATTGTGACACAATGGCAAAATCGTAACGACACAAAGGATATATTTATATGGAAAATACATACGGAATGTTGCATTTCCTTGCAAACAGGATACATATTATCATTTGCCAATAAAATAATTCACATATAATTATTGATAGAAATGTAATAGCAAAAATAGTGCAAATTACAAAGCCATAATCCAATATTAAACTACATTTACGACACTTTCTGAAGCCATATTTACAGAACTACAGAGGTTTTGCTGCCATAAAGATACACATTTCAAGAGTTTTCAAAAGTTACAAGTACAGAATAAAAATTAAAAGAATTATAATACTGCGTAAGGGTACGCAAAGATAAGCAAATGTCACATTTTCTCTACATTTACAGTATCTCAAAGTTTGAAATTTGACCATATTTACCACTCATTCAGGATAGATAAGAAAGATTTATATTTGCTTTATTTGCAGTGGTACACAAATGCAAAGAAAGTTAATATTTTGTCCGCTATTTCAAACGTCAATATATACCATAAATATTATAATTTCAGCAAGTATATCATTTGTTGAAATATTTAAATTCAATAACGTATGCAAATGATTAAGTTTACACGTATGTTTACTTAGTTAAGCAAAGGGTTAGAAACAAGGATCTTTACGATCGCACAAATATTTTTGTTTGCTTTATATTTATATACCACAAAAATATCTTTATTTAGGAAAATTTATGACACGTGGAAATATTATATGCATATTAAGGTTTACTATCCTATCTAAAGTGAAATATTTAAGGGGATGTAGAAATATAAAGAAATATCGTCTTTTCCTGATATTTACGATACTGTATAAATGTCATGGATTTTGCGGCCTCTATTCGAGCCCCAATGTGCGTAAAGGTGTTATAAATTTAACATTTACTGTAGAGCAAAGGTTGCTTAAATTTTTGTAAACATATGTAAATGATACGAAAGTTCGGCCTTTGAACGCATTTCCATTACATTTGCATACCCTTGTAAATCGACGATTTCATCCAGTGTATTATCCTGAGGGGTCAAAATTTTCCTGCGTCAAGTTTTTCCCGAAACCTACATTTTCATAATGCGAAAACCATGAAAAATCATTTTGAAGAGAAAAACCATATGTCCGTGTGCATTTGAAAACCCCTATTTTAGGTGATTTTGTGCAGATTTTATATATTTTGGCCAATTTTGGACCATTTTTGGTTAAAATATCTATTTCTAGCATCAAGTTTTCTCTCAAAGTTTTCAGATTGTTAGAGATCACGAGTCTGAAGAAATATCACCAATAAAAAGCATAGGTTTGTGATGATATAAGAAAGTTTTGTATGAAAATGTGGCCTTCTTGGGTCAAATTCAAGACTTAGTAAAAACTGTAAAAACTTAGATTTTTCGAAATTCCCATCAACTAGAGTAAAACTCACCAATTTTTGTTTAATTGATTAGACACTTATATCTGTAAGAACTTTGAAAAGAAATCATATGAATAAAATGAGTACTTTTCTTGAAAATTTATTTTTATTACCCCTACCTCAAAATTGGCTAAATTCCTACCGAGATCAATGGTCCAATTTGGGAAAAATTAAAATGTCCAATTTCTCGAAAACTTCTAATCATAAGTACATAATTTTTTGATACAATTTGGGAGGGGGGGTCATTATATTTTATGAATTAATAAAAGAATGTCACTTATATGGAAATGGGATTTTTGGGCAGATAGAGGAATAATATTTTGTCAGTTGATGCATCTTAAATCAAAGTACAGAGTACTGTTATTCGGTTTTCCCTGTTAAGTTAAAATAGAATGGTATACTCTTTTGTCAGCTAAATGATAGGAATCTAATAGAAAATAAAAAATACTCAAAGAAAATACAGATAGAGAGATGGGTACAATTTAGATAAATAAACAGCTGTGCCAAGTCGCATGATACGCCCGTCATCAACCCTTCAAAACTTTAAGTGATTAAAGAATGTGGTTCTCAATTTAGAATACACCTATAACTGCCCCATTAAACATGATATCTCTTTAATAAATCAATCTGCAAAGCTTGAAGTGAGCTGATCAAACTATTAATCAGTTAGAGTGCATTTGATAAAATTGCCTTAAATTTGAAAAATAAAGTCCCATAACTCCTACAAGAAAAATCTAATTTTCACGAAAAAGTATACAGATCGTGAGTCCATCATACCCAATACCTCTACAAAGTTTGAAGTGAATCGATCAAAGGGTTGTCGAGTTAGAGCGCGACATGTAAAAAATTGCCTTAAAATTGACGAATAGAGTCCCATAACTCCTACAAGAAAAATTGAATTTTCCCGAAAAAGTGTACAGATCGTGAGGCCATCATGCCCAATACCTCTGCAAAGTTTGAAGTGAATCGACTAAAGGGTTGTCGAGTTAGAGCACGACATGTAAAAAATTGCTTTAAAATTGACGAATAAAGTCCCATAACTCCTACAAGAAAAATTGAATTTTCCCGAAAAAGTATACAGATCGTGAGGCCATCATACCCAATACCTCTGCAAAGTTTGAAGTGAATTGGCTAAATGGTTATCAAGTTAGAGCGCGACATATGAAACGGACGGACAGACAGCTGGACGGACGGACGGACAGACGGACGGACAATCGGACATTCACGGGTATACCATAATACGTCCGTCATTAGAAGGGCGTATAAAAACAGTGCATATACATTACGTTTTGAACTGAATTGTTTTGACTTGTCATCACGCATGGGAGTCTATAAAAATTTTCATCCAAAGTCCGTACAATATATTCAAATGACGTTCTTGATAACCGCCTGGTCTGGTTAACTAGCGATTTCTCAACTCTACTATGCTTATAAAATGACAAGTGAAACAACGTCAGTTCATCCGCGTGAAACACAATTTTTAACCATTTTCAATATTTCTAATACATTTTGTTTCAAATCGAAAGTATCACGGATATCGAGGCCAGGAGGGTTTGAAATGCGATTTGTTTTTTATTAGATCAACAAATACCCCTTTATATATGAAAGAAACACCAGCAGTCATACGATTTTCAAGCAATTTGTACTTTTTTTACATAATTGATTGTTATGTCGTGAAAATATTTCCATTCTTCCAAACGGTATAGTTTCTTTAATAGAGTGGAGTTGGTGGAATTACAAGTAGGGTTAGAATATTTATTTTTACTGACACCAAGGTTAAACTATTTATTTACAAAAAAGCTCAAGCCCTACCTGAAAATGAAATGGCCGTCCCTAAAACACCTGGACACTGTTTCAAGACTTATTTTTGGATTACATAAGTTGTGTATTTCGTTATGAAGCGAACGTTGTACAGGTGATGTTGTCATAATATGTTACATAACCAAGTTTTGTGTCATATACGTCCTGTCCTTCCGCAGAAATATATTCCAGGGTTGTTTTCATTCCCGTTTTGCAGGATGGCCATAGAAATACATTGTCCTCATAAATACATGTATATTGTCACTTTAGGAAAGATATCGTCAAGTAAATGGACAATTTCGACGCCAAAAAATCATGTGAAGACATATTCGTACCCGGGATAATTTCAATTTCGACAGCTATATGAAGTTTTCCTGACGGAAAACCTCATAAAAAGCACGAGGTTCCTGATAAAAATTATTATACTTTAACCTACATTTCATGCTTGAGTGACTTAGGTGAAAGTTTTTGTTGAAGTCCAGATCTGATATACTAAAGCAGGTATAGGAATAATATTTTGTCAGTGGATGCGTCTTGGATAGTCATATGGTTCCTGATATGAATTAGGTCACTGCGACTCACATTTCATGCATGAGTATTTCAGGGTAAAAAATTTGTTTAAGGGAAGATCTGATGTATTAGAGCAAGTTGAGAAATAATATTTTTTCAGTATATGTGAATTGTATAGTCACTAGATTCCTGATAAACAATAGGTCACTTTGACAAACAATTTATGCATGAGTAACAAAGATTATTTAAGTTTCCCTTTCAGGGGTAGTTCAAGCACTGATTGCTTAGAAGTCAGAAACTGACTTATTCGAACAAAAAACAAATTTGCTAGGGGATAAGCTGTCATTTTCGTCTGCTCCCATCGCTTGTTTAACATCATGTGCCCTGTTGTTGAGTTAAAGTGACTAGCGCTGTCTAAATCACTAGTATGTAATTTATGATTTGATGTCTGTTCTGAAGCTCGAGTATAATGAATTGTGTTTCCTCTTACCATGTACATCAATCTTATCGGCAATATGTACATTTTCTCTTTGATCATACTGACTGATATTGTCAGTATCTCCTTACTGACCTGATACAAAAAAAAATTCAGGCAATGACATCATGAAATTGACATCATGACTCTTACGACCTTGCCGATAAAAAAAATAATTGTAGTTTTGAAGGTCTCCACAGAAAATATCACTAGTATCACAGCTCGTCCTATCGGACTCGCCGCGATACGGTGATATTTTCTGTCTCGACCTTCAAAACTACCATTATTCTATATATCTACCTCATGTTTTGCAAGTTCATGGATTGATATTTTAAATACAATTATATTAAAATTTTCATCGAAGATTTTTAACCTTGTGTATAAATGGAGTAATGATTTGATATGTCAAATGAAGTTTAAGAATGCTGAGTTGTACCCTACACCCCTTTCCAGATGTTTGTCAGTCATGCACTTTCTGTTTGCTGAATAAAATAACAGGTTGCGGTATCCGTGTCCCGCGCACACATTTTCTTTACTTTTTCCAACATTTGTTATTTTTTCCTTTATTATGCACTTATTTATGATTCTGGTATAAAATTGCTTTAAAATGCATGCATTCTTCATTACAGGTCGGGAGATTGACTTGGGTGGAAAAGAAGAGGTGAGAAACCAGGAAGGACAACGTAAATCAGATACAGGGAATATATATTGCAATCTCCGACAGATGATAAGGAAAAATCAAGTATTGCAATCGGTATGTATTAACCACCAAACTATCATTTGAAGGAGAATATTACATAGATCTTTTAACTGCAGTTGAACCTGTCAGTACTGCACACCTCTTTTTATATCCCAACTAAAAAGTGGGTATATATAGTAATGGGGTTGTCAGTCCGTTCGTCACACCTGGGGGTACCGAGGAGGGTATCCATCTCTTATCCGCCACTCTTGCTGAACCATTAAAGAGATTGTCATGAACCTTGAACAAAGTCTTTGATTGATTTTTGTGTTCTCCCATATCAAAACATGGACTTCTTCATTACATTACAAATGGGTATCCATTTCTTATCCGCTAGTCATCCTGAACTACTAAATAGATTGTAATGAAACTTTAATGCCTTTGTGACCTAATGTAGATGTGTACCTCATATTTCAGAATTTAATTTGATTGAATTTTAATTTCGCAAATCAATTGGGGAAGTGGGGTATGCTCACAGTTTTTCTTGTTTTATTTACGTTTACATTTTTCAAAGCTCATTTTGAAATCAGAAATCATTCACATTGCTATATAGGAATAATATATGATAAGAAGCTGAAGAAGAATCAGATATCTAAAACACAGAAATGAGTGTGAATTGGAAATTGATTAAATTATGAAGATTTACCATGCTTTAATATCCAAGCAGTGACACCATTTAAATGATTAAGGTAATATTTTCCAGATTTGGAAATGAGTACTTCTTTTTTCACTACTTTTGGATTATGGCTTTCCATATTATTTGGTTTTAATGCTGCTGATGAGAGGTTACTCCTTGAAACACGTGTACAGCATAATGAAATTTACTGTTTTATGCAACTTCGGTATTTTTTGTATTTTAAACCATTGGGCCGATGCCACTGCTGGTGGACCAGAGGTCCCCGAGGGTAATCACAAGCCCAATAGTCAGACTTGTCTGACATGAAAATTTTACCTTGCGTGTTATAAAAATTTACAGTTTTATCAAAATTCTAACCCCTTGAAAATACTGAGACTTCATACCGTGTATGGCACTCGGTAGATGTCCTTGGTACTGGATTTGGCTTCCTATTTAGATATTTTTTGGAAATGAGACCTTCTTTTTTTACTACTTTTGGATTATGGCTTTCCATATTATATGGTTTTAATGCTGCTGATGAGAGGTTACTCCTTGAAACATGTGTACAGCATAACGAAATTTACTGTTTTTATACAACTTCGGTATTTTTTGTATAAAGAAGTCTTTGAGCCATTTTTAGCATGCATGGCTAAAGCCAGTGCGAGCTTTTTCCTTCATTTGTCATTGAAAACTTTTTATTTCAAAGATCTCAGAAACAACAAGATCTTTTGGACCAAACTGGTCACAAACATTTTTTGGTTATCCCTTCAGAAATGTATCTTGGAAGTCCTTTCCCAACCCAAGACAGACACCCGCGTGCTAACCGATACACCATGGGACTGCTTAACCAAAGTAATGAGGTTTTATTAATATAGTTATAAATGTTTAGAGATGCTGCTTAAAATATGCATTACTTTCTGGTACAATCCTCCTCTTTCTGTTCTGTATATTCCTCCACTTTATGGAGTACCAGAACTGATAAATATTATGAAAATAATTCTGATGCAATCAACATTATCACAGTTCTGATAACACTGGTAGACATAAACAAAATGTATTAACAAAAAATGCGTCAAAAAGGGATGGGGGGGGTGAAAATTGTTTCTTTATAAAGCTGGGATGGACAGGTTGTTTGGGTGACTTGTGTTTGCATCTAATTACAATCATCACATGTTTTGATTTAACTTTGTGGCTGATATCAGAATTCATTAATACATATTAATTGGTCAGAATCACATGATTTACACAGCGTACACCTGATATTTGTACTACCGAAGCGGACGGTTGATATCATTTTAGCATGAGTGAAGATGATAAGTCACACTTTTGTTCTATCTCTTCTTAATATTTGTGACCAGATTTGTGTTTGCTGATCGATGGGATGAAATTAGAATTCAAAATAGTCGTATTAGCATAGAATTAAGAAAGTAATTACAAATTAGATGAAACATGTCGCCTAGTACCGCCAAAATGTTCCAACAGGATGGTTTTTTATTCTTCAAAAGCAAACGATTTTTGGCATGTTGTGTTAAAAACACACCCTTTAATAATTTCATACTTTAATTAAAATTAAGCAAATCAACGTCTCAACAGCAGGTAATGTAACATAAATCAGGAAATCAAAATTATGAAAGTGTACAGCGACTTGTCTATGATCTGGCATAATAAGTCGGCATACACTCTAATTTTGTATTCTGATTTAAGTTACATTACCTGTGGCTGAGATATTCTTTTGCTTAAATTCTAATCGAAAAATGAAATTATTGAATTAAAGGGTGTGTCCATTTAACAAAACAAGCCAAAATCCTCTTCTTTTCGTTCCGTGGGGATATTTTCGGGGCAATAGGCGACATGTCTTCATCTCTAATTTTTATTTACTAGCTTAACTCAATGTTAATACGACTGTGAAATCTAATTTTATCCCATCGATTCATCAAAAAATATTTCTGGTCACAAATATTAAAAATAGATATACAATAGTTCGATTTTCACCTTCATTCATGCCAAAGTGATATCCGCTTAGTTAGTACCAATATCCAGTGTCGTTCCAATGCGTTGATACAGCTATGTTTAATGTCTCTTTTCCTTCTTAACTTCTTTTTGGCTTAAGTTTTTCACAAAACACATCTTGTTAAAGTTTTTCTGCATTATATATATAACAAAACACCGAAGTTACTGTAAACATATTTATTTTCTGAATTTGGCGATTTTGTAATTGATGCATTTAATCACAAGCTTTGGGGTCATACCCTGTTGTGGGTCAATGTCAAACTTGTCCAGATTTAAGGGCTGTAATTTATTTGAGTTTATGAGTCAATAAATCCAAAATGAATTATCACAATTACTTATAATTTAAAATAATGCTGCTTGAATACTAAAAAAAATGGAATTTTTTTCTGGAAATTCCTCTTATGATGTCACATAAACAACAGCATTAGGTTTATCGGAAATAAACCTTAATCATGTTAATATTTTTAAACCAATCACAAAATGGCTTACATTCAAAATTCAATTATTTAGTGGTGAATGTTGAAAACAGAGATATTACATTGTACTGGTGTGCGTTGGCTCAAAGACCTTGTTTCAATGTAGTTTGAGTTTCATTTGGTTTTTCACCATGACTGCAAAGATGACAGAAAAGGTTCATAATTGTTATTTTTGTTTGTTCAATGAATGAAGAAAAAACTTTTTTCGGGGGTAGGGGTGCACTTTGTGTGTGTCTGTATTATTTTGATTTAAACAAAACATGTTCATCTTCAGTTATTTCTGGTTCATTTTTTTATTATACCCCCGCTTTGTAAAAGTGGAGGGTATATAGTGATGGTGGTGTCCGTCCGTCCGTCCGTCCGTCATTCTGTCCGTCCGTAACACTTTTACTGTCAAAGTTTTCTCGGCTTCTACAGGTGGGAATGATTTGATATTTAGCATTATGCTTCCAAATGATGAGTTGTACAATGTCAGATATTTTCATGATTGTGGCGCTACTACTTCCTGTTTGCCGATACATTAATACCTAGTTTCAAATACCACTACTAATGAAAATTTTTCGTCAAAGTTTTCTCTTCCAAAAGTGGAAATGATTTCATATTTGGTCTGGAGCTTCATGATAATGAGTTGTACCGTGTAAGCTATTTTCAGGTTGGTTGCGCTACTACTTCCTGTTTACCGATACATTGGTATGTTGATGCTTAGTTATATATACCACTACTAATGAAAATTTTCTTCAAAGTTTTCTCTGCTTCTATAAGTGGAAATGATTTAATATTTAGTCTCAAGCTTCATATAGATGAGTTGTACTGTGTAAGCTATTTTCAGGTTTGTTGCACTACTACTTCCTGTTTGCAGATACATTAATACTTAGTTTCATATACCACTACTAATGAAAATTTTTCGTCAAAAGTTTTCTCTTCTTCCAAAAGTGGAAATGATTTCATATTTGGTCTGGAGCTTCATGATGATGAGTTGTACCATGTAAGCTATTTTCAGGTTTGTTGCGCTACTACTTCCTGTTTACCGATACATTGGTATGTTGATACTTAGTTATATATACCACTACTAATGAAAATTTTCATCAAAGTTTTCTCTGCTTCTATAAGTGGAAATGATATCAGAGTCACAAAAAATTTCTGTCACATTTTTCTCAGGAACTATGTATCGGAGTCCTTTGGAATTTGGTATGGAGTGTCAGTATGGGGACCCATGCCATGTAACAGAGTTTTAAATCTCTCACATGCCCACTTCCTGTTTGACAGAACTTGGAATTTTTTTTGCATCTTGAAAATTTCTGTCACGTTTTTTCTCAGGAACCATATATCAGAGCCTTCTTCAATTTGGCATGGAGTATCAGTTTGGGGACCTTTACTGTGTAATAGAGTCTGAGATCTCTGGCATGCTCACTTCCTGTCTGACGGAACATAGAATATTTTTTACCGATCAGAGTCGCAAAAAATTTCTGTCACATGTTTCTCAGGAACCATGTGTAAGAGCCTTCTGCAATATGGCATGGAGTATTAGTATGGAGACCTGTACGGTGTAATAGAGTTACGGATCTCTCGCATGCCCACTTAATGTTTGATCGAACATAGAATATTTTTTGCCGTTCAGAGTCGCAAAAATTTCTGTCACATTTTTTCTATGAACTATGTATCAAAGCCTTCTGCAATTCAATATGGAGTATCAGTATGGAGATTTTTACAGTGTAATAGCATTTGGGATCTCTCACATACCTACTTCCTGTTTGACAGAACTTGGAATATTTTGTTATTACGCAGGCGACACATGTCTTCCCTGGAAGATTTACTACTAAGTTGATATAGAAAAATAACTGTAATCACCCAATTGTATAATTTAATTGCTAATGAGATAAAATCAAAACTGGTAGCCACCAGAGACTAGACCTTATGGCAGAGTTTTTCGAAAATTAAATTTGATATGCTTATAACTGATCATCTTATACTAAATTTGTTAGCTGAGTACAGATACTGAATCAATGAGATCCTGGTCTTATTCTTTTTTATTCAATAGAAAAATCTGGTTAAATGCTAAATCTTGAAAATAATTGAATATTTGAGTCAATACTTATCAAGTGTGTGCTAACCAATGCCTTTTAAGCCTACTCACTTTACCTACCAGGAGTTGCATGCCTGGATGTATGCAAAGTTGTCTACCAACTAATGCAAAAGGACACTTTAAATTAAGACACAACATGTTCAAGGTATGCAGTGTAACTAGTATTTATTGATCGACTAGCTTCAGCGTTTTCATGATGTCATCAGGATGATTCACTTGTAATTTACACCTCTGAAGACTATCAGTAGGTTAAGAATATGTAACGTCATAATCTTAAATTGTCAGTGGTTACTAACATTGAAAGAAACATTAACATTCATTGTTCCAAAGAGTTAAAATTATTAGAGAATACTCAATAAATTCTGATATATGGTTGTGATATCTGAATATACACAAGAAAATTTATAAAAGTATAAATAGGTTTCATATCACCAGTTGACATTTTCCAGTTTTCTGTGAATATTGTCAATCCAACAAAGTTTTGATTAGAGGAATTGCACATTGCAAGGGCTGATATTTCTGTACTACAATATGACTCCAGATTATTAATTGAAAATGGGAGTCCTACCCTACATGTAGAACATTAGTTTATCGTCTGTCCCTGTGCCTATCTCAGCTTGCAGAGCAAGAGTCATATCCTGTTGACCCGGATTAATCAAGAGGTTAACCTGGAGATATCAAGGTTTGCTCCCGAAGTTTGACAAGTCATATGCTTTTTATCTGTTTCGCAAGAAATAGATCTTAATTAGATAAAGAATCCTTACTATTTTCTGCTTTCAATTTTTTAAACAACTACCGCCACCAAAACTACGGAAACTAGGTCGTTTATAATTTCACCAGAGCCACCATTTTCTTTACATTGTGCCTAGGAACTGGAAGACAACTGTAAACAATGGAGATGTTCTGCAATGAAAAACCGACTTAATTTCGATTCGCTAACATTATTCGATCAAAACATTTCCAAATTTAATAACAAAAATATTGTGCAGTCATAAAATAACTACAAAAACTTTCCCTTTTTGTAAAAAACAATGAACCTCATTTCCCGCGCAACTTTATGCAACTGTGGTACAGTTTGTATCTTTGGAGAATTTACGCAAAACCTAATAAACTATTGTATAGAAATAGGAAATAAAAGACGATAACCAAGTTATCTAAATCGTTTTGAAAGCTGGAATATTGTAAATTATCATCCCGCTCACCAGAATATGAAGCTTGGGGCTCGTTCGCAAGGCTCACTTGCCTCTGTGCTTCTTATTTTGGCTCAAGGTGTGATATACAACGATATACAGATGTCAAAATCCAGATAACATATACTTAAGGGGATACGATACAGTAAAGATCCTGAACTGATTTTTTTGCGAAAGTTTGAAATTAAGTCAATTTGAACATGCTGTTTCCAAATCTGCAAAGAAGAGTATACCTTCATGATTTCGTTTTCGAGATAATTGCGGTTCAAAACTGCCCATTTTCGAAACTTTTTCGTAAAAATTTTTACAGCAATATGTAAAATGTCATAACTTTGAAACTACTTAGGTTAATTGCTTCCGGTTTTTGGGTATCTTTGCGTGCAAAGATAACTAAACTTCACTACCCCTTTTCATATTCCAACACAAGAAAAAAAGTCCCATTTTCATACCAAAAACATGCTTTTAAAGACTTTCTTGCATAAAAGTAAGCAACAACACTGCAGAAAAATGAATCAACAAGTTTGAAGAAATAACGCTGATATGAAAATGTTACGATGATTAATATTTTGCATACATGTGCTGTGCGAAGGT
>MJUU01022106.1:32383-46132 GCA_002080025.1 Modiolus philippinarum
TCAGAATCCCTTATTAAAATCCTCCAAAGTATCGGATGCTAGTGATGTTACTATTTATATACATTCCCAAGTGTGCCAATTAAATTATTTAGGCCGTATATCAAGTTTGCAGAACACACGATACGTTTGTTTACAAAATCTGCGCATGCTCATGGTAATAAAAGATACTTCAATCATTGGGCGGGAAAATTTGAACTTCAATATCTCATTGTGACAGGAATACGATAAACGATGTCTTTACAATTTGTTTACAAATGTCTGCACATGCGCGTATGGTTGTGTTAAAAATAGCAGTAGCACTGTGAAAGGATAACATGATAATTAGACTGATTTATTAGTGTTGATTGAGGTAGTAATTAGGGCTGGTGTTGTTTACATAGCAATTAGTCAGCATTGACATGTTTTATTTATGTCACTTATTACCTCCCTTGTATAATTTTTCATTTTACAAATTAGGGCCCAAAAATTTTTTCTGCTCCCTCTGAAACCCCCCCCCAAATTGTTAAAATATTTTGAAAATGTTGAATGTTACTGTTTTTAACAACATGCTTGGATATTTTACAATACTTTTTGTTTTGTTGAAAATCAAAAAAAATAATTTCAGCTTTTTATAGTAAAATTTGTGTATTGTTATCATACTAAGGAACACATCAGAATAGAATTTGGTTTGAAATCCAATATACAAATGGTTGATACTAAGGTGATTCATCATCTTAGACATTGAGATTGTGTACATCTCCTTAATTGAACTGAAAGTAAATTTCAGATCCACTTTTATTAAAGAAAACGCTTTTGCATTTGCAGGTACATCTTAACAGCTTCTGTTAATACTTTACATGAATTAAAATCTAGAGTTTTATCAGTCTGGCTTCACTTCATCTGATTCAGATACTGAACAAATTTTAGGTATTCTAAAATTTCCTTGTGACTAGATTTAGAAATGTTAGACTGAGGGCATTGGTTGTAGTCCTTTCAAAAATTAAAACAGCATTATTTTAAGTGAAAGTGTGAAAAACAATTAAATTTCCCATGCCTTCCTTCAGACCAAATTAATATGTTCACTGCTGAAATTTGTAATTTAAGAGTGCAAATGCATCTTAAGAAAGAATTTGATATTTTATCCAATATTGATTGTAATTTATGGTCATGTATTATGTATTATGTATTAAATTTATACTGTCAGATAATTTCAATGTGCAGTCTGTGTACAGGCACATGCATTGAACCCAAAATAAACCAGGTATATCAGTAGCAAAGATAACTTTAAGTGCTTCAAGCACTTTGATTTGCTACAGTTTTGTGAGATATTTCTAAATAAGGTAAGTATACATTTTAAAACAAAATTTCATTATTTGTGGTTCCAAACTGACATTTGTTTAGATATTTATAGAATAAACGTTTATTTTTGGTTCGTAAAATTTCACATAGAAAAAAATTGTGAACTGATTTTTCCTTCATAATTCGCAGAGATCTCCGTGAAACATCACTCTTAAAAAATTGGCTTTGAAAAATGGGGGTCCATGTGCTAATTTTAAAGCTACAGAGAGAAAACTGGCATGTTTGATCACTACAAATGAACATTCCCGGTTTTGGCACGAAATGACGTTACAATATATTTCGCTCGGAAAAATTGACCGTCGTTGTATAAGACATTCACAAAGATCAGTCAAATTCCTACAGACCCTTCTAAAGACTGTATTTACTGGAAAAAATATTTCCCTACTGCTGCTGTTCAAGTATGAAAATATATATACAGTGGCTGAGTCTCTGGTTTCACCTATCGATGTTTAAAAATTAGATTTCATTATATATGGTGTTGGTTGAACTTACGGGGGTGGATAGGAAGGGTATTGATCCCGACTTTCCAAGAAAAAAATGTACGATTACCTTATTATTCCGGAAAAATGAAATTGACCGAATCCCGTTCCTGATAAGTGTTTTCCAGAATTCTCGGTGAAATAAATGTCCTTTCCCGTTGTCCCGAAATAGATCATACCGACCCTCATTTAAAGTTAAAATTCGTTTGATAGGATAATTATCATGCATATGTATCGTGATTATGCCACTTCAATATCATGCTATCACCTATTATTTATTATAATACATTGTTACAGCTTAGGACATTTTGCATTTAATCCATGAAATCCCGTGAAAATATTGTATTATAAAAAAGCCATTTCCACTTGATTTTTAGCTCACCTCAAGAAGTGAGGGGGGCTTATGTGATACCCCCGGCGTCGGCGTCGGAGTCTGCGTCTGGTTAGGAGGAATGGTTAAGGTCCATTCCTGCTTACTGACATGCCCCATATCAACCATATTGGTATGCCTGATGCATTTTGGGATGACCACTGGAATGCATGCTTCGGATGCTGTCTCTGACCTACATTTTACGCATGAGCGACTTGGTTAGGTAGAATGGTTAAAGTCCATTCCCGCTTACTGACATGGCCCACATCAACCATACTGGTATGTATGATGCATTTTGGGATGACAACAACAATGCATGCTTCGGATGCTGTCTCTGACCTACATTTTACGCACGAGCGGCTTGGTTAGGTAGAATGGTTAAAATCCATTCCCGCTAGCTGACATGGACCACCTCAACCATACTGTTATGTATGATGCATTTTGGGATGACAACAACAATGCATGCTTTGGATGCTGTCTCTGACCTACATTTTATGCATGAGCGACTTGGTTAGGTAGAATGGTTAAAGTCCATTCCCGCTTACTGACATGGCCCACATCACCCATACTGGTATGTATGATGCATTTTGGGATGACAACAACAATAAGAAAAAGAAGGGAAACGGGGAATGTGTCAAAGAGACAACGACCCTAAGGGGAGCAATAACAACTCAAAGCCACCATAAGATCTTCAATGAACGGTGAGGAAACCCCACACCCAACGGTAGGTTCGAGTTGGCCCCTAAATAAAAGAGTAATCAAGTTCAGTGAAATAAGCATCTTCCTAGACTCCGATAGACATAAAGTGAACTAACTAGAAAACAGACAAGACACACAAAGGCTTAATAAATTTCCTGACTTAGGACAGGCGCAAACCTGCTGCAGCGGGGTTAAACTAGTTTTATTGGGCCCAAACCTTCCCCCTATAGCCAATGTGATAAATAAAAAAACGATCGTAACAACAGTAAAATTCAGTTGGCAACAGGACTGAGTCAACTGTGAAAAATGAAACTGAAAGAACTAAGTATTCGGACATAAACATGAAATCACAAGAGACTACTAGCAGTTAACTGACATGCCAGCTCCAGACCCATTACCAACTGACAAATTAAGTTATGTACCCTCAGTATACAGCTTCCATCAAGATCCCTTCCTGTGAGGAGTTTAGCATAATGATTTCATGTATATACCGGAATACATAACCCGCACGAGCCGCTTGGTTAGGTAGAATGGTTAAAATCCATTCCTGCTAACTTATGGACCACCTCAACCATACTGTTATGTATGATGCATTTTGGGATGACAACAACAATGCATGCTTTGGATGCTGTCTCTGACCTACATTTTAAGCATGAGCGACTTGGTTAGGTAGAATGGTTAAAGTCCATTCCCGCTTACTGACATGGCCCACATCAACCATATTTGTATTTATGATGCATTTTGGGATGACAGAGACAATGCATGCTTCGGATGCTGTCTCTGACCTACATTTTACGCATGAGCGACTTGGTTAGGTAGAATGGTTAAAGTCCATTCCCGGTTATTGATATTCCCCACATCAACCATATTTGTATGTATGAAGCATTTTGGGATGGCAGCTGCAATGAATGCTTTGAATGCAGTCCGTGACATTAATTTTACATATGAATAAATCTGTTAGCAAAATATTTATAGTAAATTCCTGTTAACTGACATGTTTAATTTGTGAAAATGCTGTGCAACGAGGTGAGCTTTGCAGGCTGTGCCTGCTTCCTATGTTTATTTGATTTTTCAAAGCATCCCGTGAAAATTCAAATCGTAAAATGGCGTGAAATTGTCCTGAAAATGGCCAAACGACTTTCTAGCATCCGTCATTTTTTACTAGCTTAAATACGTGTATTGAAAAGTCACAAAATTTTCAATTGTCCTTTTTTAGCTGTCGCAGGCTAGATCAGAACTGACAACTTCACTATATGAAAGTCCATGCGCTAAAAATAACGCCAGATTCTTTGTTTAATAGAATATGTTCGCTCTTGCGTTTTTATACGAAAGCAAACATTTTTGTGGTCGTATATTGGTATGGTGCTGTCGTCGTCATCGTTGTCGTCGTCTGTAGACACTTTTGTTTTAGCAATAACTTTTGTTCCAGTTAATCAATCCTTATGAAATTTTAACATAATGTTCTTTGGTACAAAAGGAAGGCTTGCGGTAGTTTTGGTCATTGTGACCCCACCCATTATTAAAAAAAGGGGCCAAAAAGGGTTAAATTTGATGTTTTCACATATTTGTCTGTAGAATTTTAATTATTAATTGGATTTTGATGGGGTTTCTTTCAGTGTGATCCTGAGGAAATTTTCAATCTGTTGTATGCCAACGGATTTCACGTAGCATGTACCGTTCCCGAGATAAATGGGGCCCAAAAGTGACAAATCTAAAAAAAAAATTATTTTTTTATTTTTTCTCCGATTTTGATGCAGTTTTTTTCATTGGATTGCTAATGAAAAATTAAAACAACACTCTTCTATTACATTTTTGGTAACTTGTTTGCTTACCTAGAGCTATGAGGGGCCAAACGGGGCCAAATTGCTAATTTGCAGATTACCTAAGATTTTTATTTTTCATCTGATTTTGATGGGATTTTTTTCTTAGGATTCCACTTGATATAAGCTTTCAGTGGTTTGTCAATGGATTTGGTGTAGCTCTTACCGTTTTTGAGCTATAAGGGGTCGAAGGGGCCAAAACTGGAAACTAGCAGATTACATGAAATTTTTATTTTTTTATTTTTTTTGTCTGATTTCGATGGGATTTTTTTCTTAGGATTCCACTTGATATAAGCTTTCAGTGGTTTGTCAATGGATTTGGTGTAGCTCTTACCGTTTTTGAGCTATAAGGGGTCAAAGGGGCCAAAACTGGAAACTAGCAGATTACATGAAATTTTTATTTTTTGTCGGATTTCGATGGGATTTTTTTCTTAGGATTCCACTTGATATAAGCTTTCAGTGGTATGTCAGTGGATTTGGTGTAGCTTTTACCGTTTTAGAGCTATATTAGGGGTCAAAGAGGAACCATAAGGAGTCATAAGGGCTAATTTTCATTTTCTCTAGTTCGTGTCCAGCTAATTACTGTGTCAATCGCCTTATTGTGTCCATGCAATTATTGTGTCAAGCTCTTTAGTATGTCCACACTCACTTTCAATTACACTTGTTCAAATTTCAGTGGTCGATATGCTGCGGTCGTATCATGCTGCGCTCGGTGTAGCCCTTTATTGTGTCGCCTTGCACCTAGTGCAGGATCGACACGTAGGGATCACTATCCTTCGTCTTGCGTCCGTCTGTCTGTCTGTCTGTATGGCTAAAAAAAATTTAAGCATTATTCACATCTCCTCCTAGACCGCTTGACATTTTTCAACCAAACTTGCAGGAATGCTTCAGTATATGTTGAAGATGTGCACCATGCATTTTGTTTTTCTTTAATTTTGTTTTTTCCAGATTTTACCCTGTTTTTGGACTTTGTCATTTTAGCCTACTGGAGTCTTGCGGGTACATATCCATTATCCGCAACTCCTCCTAAACCGCTGGGCACTTTTCAACCAAACTTGCAGGGATGCTTCGATATATGTTGAAGATGTGCACCATGCATTTTGTTTTTCTTTAATTTTGTTTTTTACAGATGTTGCACTGTTCTTGGACTTTGCCATTTTAGCTTACTGGAGTCTTGATGGTACGTCTCCATTATCCGCAACTCCTCCTAAACGGCTTGCCACTTTTCAACCAAACTTGCAGGAATTCGTCAGTATATGTTGAAGATGTGCACCATGCATTTTGATTTTCTTTAATTTTGTTTTTTACAGATGTTGCACTGTTCTTGGACTTTGCCATTTTAGCTTACTGGAGTCTTGATGGTACGTCTCCATTATCCGCAACTCCTTCTAAACCTCTTGGCACTTTTCAACCAAACTTGCAGGAATGCGTCAGTATATGTTGAAGATGTGCACCATGCATTTTGATTTTCTTTAATTTTATTTTTTTTCCAGATTTTGCACTGTTTTTGGATTTTGTCATTTTAGCTTACTGGAGTCTTGAGGGTACGTCTCCATTATCCGCAACTCCTTCTAAACCTCTTGGCACTTTTCAACCAAACTTGCAGGAATGCTTCAGTATATGTTGAAGATATGCAACATGCATTTTGTTTTTCTTTAATTTTGTTTTTTACAGATTCTATGCTGTTTTTGGACTTTTCCATTTTAGCTTACTGGAGTCTTTAGGGTACGTCTTCATTATCCGCAACTCCTCCCTTAACCTCATGTCACCTTTCCACCAAACTAGCAGGAATGCTTCAGTATATATTGTAGATGTGCACCATGCATTTTGTTTATCTTTAATTTTGTTTTTAAAGATTTTAGGCTGTTTTAGGACTTTGTCATTTTAGTTTATTGGAGTCTAAGGATATGACTCCATTATCCTCAACTCCTAATAAATGGCCCTGTATTTTTTCTATCAAACTTGGAGGAATCATGCTTCTGTATATAATTTAGATGTGCAACTTGGTAATTCTATTTTGAACACAAGAATTCTTAAATATATATAGTGCAGGCGACACATGTGTTCCGTGGAACACCCATGCATTTTGTTTCTTTGGATGCCTCTAGATATAAGCTCTCAGTACTTTGCCAACGGATTTGGCAAACCTCTTACCGGTTCCCAGCTATAAGGGTTCAAAGGGGCCCAAATTGAAAATTTTTTAAAATATGTAAAATCTTTCATTTTTTTTCACTACTTTGTGTCCAGGTAATTAATGTGTCAATGTCCTTATTGTTTCCAGCAAATTACTGTGTCCACACTCATTTTAATTTAAACTTGTTCAAATTTCAGTGGTTGACATGCTGCGGTCGTATCATGCTGCGCTCGGCCTAGCCCTTTATTAATTTTGTTGAGATTTTGTTCATTCCTTCATTCAGTTGTTTATTGTTTTGTCTTCGTCAAGTTGTCTCAATTGTTTATTGGATTTTTGATTTTGGAATTAACCTAACTACCTTTTGCTTCGGTATCTATGTAGTTAGGTATTTAATATGTTACTCATATTCTGTGGCATTCCATGACAGGTAAACTAAAAAAGTGAGAAAACAAATTGATATGCAATTTTCAGGAACTAATTAAACGGCATTTTCATGGGAGAAAATTCTCATTCATTCAAGAAATTCGTGAGGGAAGAAAAACAAAACAAAAAAAAAATACCGGAAAAGTTACGAGATTTTAATGGAATGTGAAGCTTCAAAGGATTTTCACAGACTTGTATTTTGTAGTGGTAACTACCTCATAAATATAGCTTACTTGATAAAATTCTACAGTGGGTTTGTTTAATTGTAACAAGTGTAAATCTTGAAACTGTTGTTGGGAAAATTGATTCTATAGAAAATGATGCCGAAAGGTGGTCTTCGCAATCAGGTTTAAGTTTGAGAAGCATGTCGAATCTTGAGCTGCCACATCCCTATCGATTTTATCATAGGCTGTCCACAATCCCGTAGTCCGGTATTTATGACGTCGCACCCTTATCTGTGACGTCGCTAAAACAACATTCCAGATCCGGCCACGTTATTATCTGCCCTTGGTACTGTATCGTATCCCCTTAACACATAACATTTAATGGCTGAAATTTACTTATGGTTTTATGATTAACATAATGCAACAAAATACCGAAGGTATTGTTAATTTATTTTCTGCATATGCAGATTTCGACAACTCATGTCTTATCAGTGCAGATCAAACCAAAACATGAGGGAGTCCATGAACCGAAACACGTGTAAAAGCTGATAGAGAACAAATTACCAAAACGATCTAAACAGAACAGCCACAATTCAGCTAAGGACAGAGCTATGCATGAGGGGAATATTATTTGGTTTTAAACAAAGTTTTGTAGTATTTAGATATTGCAAGTTTCTATAAAATCTGGTCTCGTCATTTCCTAAGGTTTCTTTAAAAAAGAACATGTGAAAAAAAAGTTCCAGATTATTAAATTACTATATGCTGTATATTATGAACTTTCAGCTGAGAAATTTAACAAGACAACGCTCAACTTTACGTTATAAAGAAGAAATCCTAGACCGGGTCACCTTAGAAGAAATTTCTATAAAGGAATTGTACAAACTGCTAGATAAAACAGAAAATGGAGGTTTACAAATAAAAGCAAGTAAAAGTTGGGAAATGCGGAAATGCCTTGAAATGTGTCTGAAAAAGTGCATATGGACTGTTGATGAGACAGGGAATTGGTTGGTTGAAAATGAATATGCAAATAGAGTATATGAACAGTATCTTGAGGTAGAGTTTCCAGGTCTTAAACCAAGCCCACAAAAAAGGGACCTGGAAACTTCTGGTAAGCAAGGAAAAAGGAGGGCATCGAAAGTAGTTCATGATAAATATAAAAAGGATGTAAAAGAGCTTCTTAATTTAGCTGTTAATTCTCTACCTAACGGTTACTCTTTGGATGAATCATATTGGTTATGTAAAAACAAAAAGAAGTTGTCTCATAATGAATTTTTAGAATTCCTAATTAAATATTTAATTATACCAAAGCTTAAAGAGTTAAGTTCAATGCAACATAAAGAATCAATAGATGAAAAGGAAAAAGAAAAACTTTTGAAATGTATCATATTTTCGCTAAGAATTGTCTTGGGAAGAACTGTATTTAATCAGGCCAAAGAGAATAAATGGAGAACTGAAATGTCAAAGGAAGATCATTGGGAGGTTCTCATACAATTTGTTATTCTTACTGCAATATTAGAATCTATCTGTCAAAAAAAATTCAATATTTCTGGAATTGATTATGCTGTTCAAACTGCAAAACTGAAAACACAATAAAGAATATATTTTAGCTGGGATGCAAAGTCACAAGTGAATAAAATACCATGTTATTCGACAATATTCACACGACAGAAACAAACCAGTATTCACCAAAGTACAAACGAAAATAAGAAAAAGAAAAATAACAACAAAGTTATGCTCGTATGCGGTTTTCTCCCTTTTCTGCTGCTTTGTTAATTTTGTTAAGTCAAACTTCGGTTGAGTTGAATTTTTCTTGCAGTCCCTTCAATTTTGAGATAACCAGACATAATTTTATTTAACTATTCCTTATTTGATTTGATTTATCTCTCTTTTACCTATTTAATAATCTGATATTGCCACTGCAATACCTCAAAATTGCGTCGCAGTGTCATTGTGTGATGAAATTTTTCCTCGATTTAAAGTAGAGAACCATAAAAACAATATACTCAACTGACATAAAAAATCAAAAAGCTTATAGGGCATCTGTAGCATATATGCAACAATTCTAAAACAAAATCAAAACCCTAAAATCCTAAAAATTAAGGTGGTATCATAGTCACAAAAAAATTGATGGACAGGTGGAAGGAGGGACGGATGGACGAGGCAAATAACAATATCACCGAACTTTCATTCGAAACTGCGGGGACAATTTAAGTTACTCTGAATTTATTACTAGGAAGGGGTCAATATTTTATTTTTTTAAGATAACAGAAGTATATGTTACGTTTTAAAATGATGTCTGTGATATATTAATAAGAATTCAGACTTAAGGTATACCAAAGAGAAAATGATATAAAAATAAACAAGTTATAATGTAAGGCAGAGAGACACCCCTTTGGTTAACACATGTTATATAACGACCAATGAAGCCTAATTTTGTTTTGTAATTATATTTATTATCTATTTATTCAAAATCAACATTGTAATAACCATCACTTAAACAAGTGCGATATTTGAAAATTAAATACTCAGAAAAAAATTTACAACAGTTTGTTTTCAGTTTTGTTCTTTGTCATTTTTTAAAGATATGTAGCAGGTCAGTAGTGAAGTCAGAAACGACTGCATTTTTTAAACCATTCTTGTTCAAGGAAGAACCATTGTCATAAGAATAAAGTGTATAATTGGATATTAATTAACAGCAAGTAATTGATAATCAGCTTATTAAATTTTAAGTAGAAATGTATTGAATTGTGGTCAGAATGCTTATATTAAATTTCAATTAAACATAATAAATTACCTTTATTTTCTACCTATGATTTTTATTATGTATGAATAATTTTATGTTAATATTGTTAGAATGATACTAAAACTATATACAGAGATCAAAATTTATGCATCACAGGTGATATCATGATATGTATTAATGATTTGAATAATCTTTTATACCAATGCTTTTAATACCATTTTCATGATGGTTCATGTTTAATAAATTTTAATTTCATAAAAATGTGTCTTCATTTAGTACTTTGCCTATTTAGCTCACCTAGCTTTACCAGGGTGATCTTTTACCACCATTTTGCGTCTGTTGTAAATTTTTCATTTGAACAAGTTCTTTTCTTCCAAAACCGCTGAGCCAAATGGAATTAAACTTGGTCACAATAGGCTCTGTATGTCTCGTCATGTGACCTCATAGAATATACGTGAAACGTTGTTGCCAGGTACATATTGCCTATGTAGTTCTATGAGAAATTGTTGAATTTTTGGTTCACGGCTCAAATTAAGCGTGGAATTCGTTTTCTCCGAACCAGAATATTTT
The DNA here is from genome assembly GCA_002080025.1 of Modiolus philippinarum. Classification (NCBI taxonomy): domain Eukaryota; kingdom Metazoa; phylum Mollusca; class Bivalvia; order Mytilida; family Modiolidae; genus Modiolus; species Modiolus philippinarum. The sequence continues at coordinate 43,124 of MJUU01022106.1, forward strand.
AACCTTCAAGAATTATACACTTTACAAACTTAACCTAATGTGAAATAATACAGAATAACGCATTTTCTTAGGAACGTCAAGTGAAGTTTGTCCCGGAAGTGAGGAAGTCGGATGATGGTTTTAGTGCATTACAAAATTAGAGTTCCGGATTTTGAAAGTGAAAGTAGTACGAGACTTGTAGGTAGCACGGTACAGTTTCTTTTTCCATAGGCGACAATAGTAACATTTTCAAGATTTTCACCCATTCATAACTTTCACCCGGGATATTGTAGAATGCTCCCTTGTAGAGCATTCATCTAACTTTAAAAAAATAACAGTGAAATATAGTCATGACCAATTCCCTAAAGAGCCTCTATTCAAAGTACGCACTGCCCGTCAGTTTACTTGCGGTCTAAGTTGCATTGAAGGGCATATTACCAATAATTCTAAAAAAATTTAATCTCCATTATTAAAGGGCACTTGAAAATTTCTTTCATATTTTTTTAACCATAGATAATATGTCTTTTTGAAAAAAAATACAGCGTGAATATTATACTTAATAACCAATCAGAACTCAGCTTTCAGTATTCACTCCTATATACAATCTTGGGTACACAAAAGGGGAAAACCAGTTCTATGTTTAGAAACTGTACCGTGCTACCTACAGACTCTATAGTCGTTGAAAGGTTGCCTTACAAATTGTATATGGCAGGACTGCACTCTATCCATGACTGCCACCAGCGGAGAACATAGTTTTAGCATTGAACCCTATAGGAAACACATTCAAAAATATTCTTCTCAGAAATTATCAGTCCAATTACAATTAAATTGGTCGCATTGGGCTTAGATAGTCCCTTCCAAAAAAAGATATCAGGCAGGTCTGTACCTCATCCAAAATGGCCACCAGCGGGAAAATAGTTCAAGATTTAAGCTTACGGGAAACAAATTCAAAGATTCAAAGAAACTGCTAGTCCAATTATAACCAAACTTTATAACAATGATCTGTAGATGATCCCTTCTAAAAATGTATCCAGATGGCAGCCGGCATCGAATATAGTTTAACTTTGTACGCTTTTGGAGACAGGTTCATTGTTTTTCTCAGAGGCGTTTGCACCAAGGTTCTTACAGAGTCCCTTCCAATGAAAGTATCAGACAGATCCATATCTCAACCAAGTTGGTACCAAGTTGGTCGCTAGCAGGGAAATTTACCTAAACAACTTGTTAAATGAGAATCATACAAGGGCTAGATCAGAACAAAGACAATAAGCTAGCTAAGTCCTTTAATTTAAGCCTAAAGTACATAGATGATGTTCTTTCATTAAACAATCCTCAATTTTGTTTAAAACTAAGGAGTATCTCCCTCATGCATAGCTCTGTCCTTAGTTGAATTTTGGCTTTGCTATTTAGATCCTTTTAGGTTATTTGTTCTCTATCAGCTTTAAGAGGTTTTTCGGTTTATTGGCTTCCAAATGTTTTGGTTTTGATCTCCACTGATAAGACATAAGATATCAATATGTGCATTTGCAGAAAATGAATTAACAGTAACTTCGGTTTTTTTGTTTTTAAGGCTAACGTTCATCTTGTATACCCAAATGAACTCGATTGAAATTAAAGAGATCAATAATACACCATCATCAGAATTATACCTGGACCTATACCTCTACATTTACAACTCTGGACGTCTGAAAACAAAATTTATGACAAGCTTGACGATTTCGACTTTCCAATAGTGAACTTTCCGTTTTTGGGCAGTAATATACCCAAATTTCCTGTAAATGGCGTCTTCATTTCACAACTCATTCGCTATTGCCTTGCCCGTAGTTTGTACAGTGGTTTTGTCAACAGAGCGAAATTACTGTCTCATAACCTTATACATCAAGGGTATGTTCAGTCACTGTTGCAACTGTCATTACAGAAGTTCCATGATTTGACAGACGTTACAATGTTTTTATTTCACAGATGAGAATAGATATCTTTGAGTTGATCCAGAGTTCATTACCAGACTGTGACAAAACCGGACTTTTCACTGGCAGTGTGACGGGTTCCAAGCGTGGAGCCAATAATACTGCCCCTTCTGGAGCACCTGATGATACCTCAGTTTTTGTAGGGGTTCACACTGCTGGTGCTTTAGTAGTGCAACGTTCTTTTTCATTTTTGTTTATTTGTTTTGTCTTCGTGTTGCTGTCTTAATACGTGTTGTATATGAATCATCATGAATTTGGACTTTTGTGTCGCCTGCTGTTAGCAGAGTCGACACATAGCGATATATCCATCGTCTTATGTCATCGTCGTCCTGCGTCGTCGTCATCCTGCATCGTCGTCGTCGTCCTGCATCGTGTGTCAGTTTTGGAAGCCGCAACTCCTTCAAAACTACTAGTCCGATTCCAACCAAGCTTTCAGAATATTTTGTTCACTTGGTGTAGTTGTGCACCTGACACTTAGAATTTCGATATCACAGATTTTAGAGATTCAGGGAGCCAAATTTGCTCATTTGTGAGTCTATCCGTTTTTTTAATTTGCAACTCCTTCAAAACTGCTTGTCCAATTCCAACCAATCTTTTGGGATATCTTGTTTACCTGGTGTAGATTTGCACCTGATACTTAGAATTTTGATTTTACAGGTTTTAGAGGTTGACGGAGCCATAATTGCTCGTTTGCGAGTCTGTCGGTTTTTTTAATCCGCAACTCCTGCAAAACTTCTAGTCCTTTTCAAACTTAAGTTTCAGGGTATGTTTTTCACCTGGTGTAGACGACGAGACATAAGTTGTCGAAATGTGCATATGCAGAAAATAAATTAACAGTAACTTCGGTGTTTTGTTATTTATACTTTTATACTTAGAATTTTGATTTTGCATATTTTAAGGGTTCACAGAGCCAAAGTTGCTCAATTGTTATTCTAGTTAGTTAATCCTCAACTCCATAGCTCCATGTCAGATTCCAACCAAACTTGTAGGATATCTTGTTCACCTCCTCTTGTTGTGCATAGTAGTATAAGGTTACGCATATCCCGTGGCCGCCGCCTTGCTTCGC